>WOUH02023384.1:0-14239 GCA_009936405.2 Stevia rebaudiana
AAAATGCTCCATATGGGAGTCGAACCCTTGACCTCCACTAGGGAGGTAGGGTGTCTCAACCATTGGGACACAATCGCAGGACACAATATTTAATAATTAATCAAGGGTCTAAAATGAGTTATATGGTTACGTCTATAAAGATGGGTTATATCTAATGCCCATCCCTATATATATATATATAGGATTCGGATCAAATGAAAACCACTAAAAGTTGTAAAAAACATGAAAACTAATATCACCCAATATTTAAATAAAATAAAATTTTCATGGATTATAGTTATAAGGTTAAAAATGTAAAAAAAAACAAAAAAAAATTAAAAAAAATATATGTAGATTGCATTTTACATATATGTAATTTGTATATATCATATGATTTACATATGTGTACATACATGAAAAAACAGGACATACGTATTTTTTTTTTATTTTCTATATTTTTAACCTTATAAATAACAATTGTGAAAAAAAAAATTAATCAAAATTCTTGGGTTTGTAGTAGTTTTTTCGGTTTTTTTAACTTTTAGTGGTTTTCATTTGAACCCTCCCCTATATATATATATATATATACACTAAGCTCAACCCAATAATCCATATATGTATTATTTATATTTTATTTTTTTAATTTCATTATTTCAATTTCCCTCTAACGATTAAACTCTATAACGTCGTAATGTCGTATACTTCATTCGATTAGAGACCGCCGGCATTCTAGTGTTTTTCTAATTTTCATACTTCCATCGCATGATTCACGACTTTACCAGCTCGTTCTCATCACAAACTTGCAGCCAAAACTAGTTTCAAGACTTGTTTTTTGTGATGCACTAGAAACATATATTTTCTTTGTTTTGATTGTTTTGAAATTGTTTTGGTTCCCTTGGATCGTTTGAATCTATACACGAGTTATTTCCATTTATATATATATATGTTTTTTGCTTAGGTTAAAAACCCGAACCTAACTCGAAACCCGAAAAACCCAAACGGGTTTGGGTTAAAAAATTCTAAAACCCGAAGTTTGGGTTTGGGTTTGGGTTTAGCCAAAACCCGACCCAACCTGACTCATGCTCACCCCTACTGGTACCTACCCGGACAATGATAACTACTAACTAATTCATTTGTTCATACTTGTAAGTTTGATCATAATCTTATCTCAACATTAGCAAGTCTTAGCTTGATGTGAATCTTTTTTAACATAAATTATTATTATAATAGAAGTACGAAATAATCAATCATACATAGCTTAATTAAAAGAAGAAAGATCCATCTTATATATAACATCAAGAACGACGTACATATTGCATTCATCTTCACAAACAGCAACCTATGGATCTCATTATCATCTTTTCTCTTATTGTTTCCTCTCTCATCATCTTCCTCTTGATTCTCCTAAACTCCGGACCCAACCGACGACGACATCTGAACTTACCACCGGGGCCACCAAGGCTACCTTTAATCGGAAACCTACACCAACTAGCCGGATCACTCCCCCACCGTGTGTTCCGTGACTTAGCCAAGAAACATGGACCCATCATGCACATGCAACTAGCCCAAATATCAACCGTCATCATCTCATCGCCTAAATTAGCCAAACAAGTACTCAAAACCCACGATCTCGCGTTAGCCAGCCGTCCAAACACTTTAGCCTCCCGTATATTATTTTATGGGAACACAGACATTGCACTCGCTCCCTATGGTGACTACTGGAGACAGTTAAGAAAGATTTGTTCGTTACAACTACTTAGCCCGAAGAAAGTGCGTTCGTTTGGTGCGATCAGGCAACAAGAGTTTAAAATTTTCATGAAGTCTCTCACATTATTGCCAAATGGAGAAGCGATAAATGTTCTTGAAAAGGTGACTCAAATGGTTAATAAAGTTGTTTGTGTTTCATCGTTTGGAGATGACTGCAAACATCAAAGACAACTGTTGGACTTCATTAAAGGGTTGGGTAGAGAAATGAGTGGGTTTTACTTGGCGGATTTGTTCCCTAAGTATGAGTTTGTGTCGGTGATTACGGGACGAAAATCGAATTTGTTGAAGCTACGTAAGACTTTTGATGATATTATGGATGCGATTTTGGAAGAGCGTTGTAGTCGTAACAGTAACAAGGGTGAAGACAAAGATCTTCTTGATGTTTTATTGAGAATCAAGGACGAAGGTAGGGATGAAATTGCATTCACAAACGACAACATTAAAGCAATCTTTGCGGTAAGTGATTTGAATATATTTTAGTTTTCATATCCGGCTTGGTTCCATGTTGTGTATATATAGGATGTGTATTATGTGAACCAGCTTGTGTGAACCAATTAACTAAATCTGAACCACATGTGTTCTTTAATTATTAACACATGTGTGTCTGATATTAAATATGAATATTTTAATAACGGTTCACACTCTAAGGGATGATTCACATTATACACCCCCCTATATACATATATATATATACACATACAATATGCAATGTGTTTCGTTAAACTCGCAACCGGCCCCCTTCCTCCACGTTCAGGAAAGTTAAAAGTTGAAAGTCCCAACCCAACCACTAGTGACTTCCGAAAAAAACTTTTGTCTTTTGTGTGGTAAAAAAGGGGTGCTTATACGAAAAAACTACAAGTTCATGTTGTTTTCCCAAAACTCCTAGAATTAATGTTTTAAAAACTAGTTTGAATCGGGTGGTTCAACCGGTTTAACCGTGTTTTGTTCAAACACCTGGTAATAGCTGGTTTTCTGTGGTGTTTTTTTTTTTTTCAATCGAACCGTCGGTTTTACCCGGTTTATCCGGTTTAACGAGCAAACCGGTTTTGTATCTAGGGTAAGAAAATAGAAAAAAAAATTATGACATTGTTTTCAAGGAGCATCTTTAATGGTTTTATGAAATTGTAAACTGGATTTGTTACCTCATCTATCATATCATATCATCTTTTTATTAAGGCAAATTGGATTTTAATAATCCTAACTTTGACATATTGGTTTCCAATAATCTCAACTCAGAAAATTGTAACTAACAGTCCCAACTTTTAAATCATTTTCTTGTGGTAGTTCTAACTAACGGAAGCTAACTCCGTTAGCATTTTGATGACGTGGCATTATGCCACGTCAACAACTCTCTGCCAAGACAACATGCCACGTCAGCAAGTCTTGCCATGTCATCAAAATGATAACGGAGTTAACTTCTGTTAGCTAGGGACTGCCACAAAAAATGATATAAAAGTTGAGACCGTTGGTAACAATTTTCTTAGTTGGGATTATTACAAGCCAATAGATCAAAGTTGAGATTATTAAAATCCAATTTGCCTTTTATTAATCCTTTTCAAAATCTATTTTCTTCTTCAACGATACATTTATTTTCAAACTCCAAATGTTTCTACATCACCATATACTTTGAATTTGATTTTTATAAACAAAATATAAAAGTAATAACATAATTTTTGTTATATTTAATTTAATTTAGATGATTAAATATATATACAAACCTGAGTAATAAAAGTAAAGTAATAGAACTTACAAAAGTTTTGATTTAATTATAAAATTCATTTTAAAGGAAAAGATTAAATTAAAAACGATGTAAACTAAAAAGAATTACATAAATATGGTTGAATAGTTAAAAGATATTATGAAGTTTCAATATGGAATTATATTGAAAATCCTTAAAATGTTTATTTGAACAAACTTTTATCGCAAAATGTCTATTTCACTTCTAAACCCCAAAATGTCCACCAAGTTTAGGTATCGTCGCCGGTTTATTTACACATGTCTCCATATATGATTAAGCCTAATACAAAGCAGCCATGTGTCTTTTACAGGCGTTAGTGCCCGTAAATATACGGGCGGCGCCTGTTTGCGAACCGTGAAAGGGCGGCGGCCTACGAATATATGAGGGGTGCATGTTCGGGAATCCTGGACAGGCGTCCGCCCAAAAATTTAAAGGCGACGCCTGTTACGGAACCGCGGACGGTTTGTGCCTGTTTGAAAATCGTGTAAAACCGTTGACTCCTATACTGAGATGGACATTTTGGTGTTTAAAAGTTAAATAGATATTATTGTTGTGAAAGTTTGGTCAAGAAGACATTTTGGGGTTTTTCCCATAATTAAATGCTGACCCACATTCATGTTAAGAAATCCATCGAGAAAAGCGAACCATAAACCAAATTTCTCAAACTGAACAAAGCCTTCAACAGACGTCCCATCTGGTCCTCATGTTCGGTTTTCACCACTTAGATTTGCACCTAAACTTACAAAATTTTCAATCAACGCATGTATCACTTATCATTAAGTGTTACCGTTTCAATTTATATTATGTAGGATATGTTGGGAGCAGGCACTGATACATCATCATTAACAATCGAGTGGGCAATGGCAGAGTTGATCAAAAACCCGATTATGATGAAGAAAGTACAAACTGAAGTTCGAGAAGCCTTCAATGGGAAGACATCAATCAGAGAGAATGATCTTCAAAGTTTAAGTTATATGAATTTAGTAATCAAAGAGACTCTAAGGCTTCACCCTCCGTTTCCATTCTTGCTCCCTCGTGAATGTAGGGAACAATGGAAGATATATGGTTACGATATACAAGTAAATCAAAAGATGATGATTAACGCATGGGCTTGCGCAACAGATCCTGATTATTGGGAGGATGCTGAAAGCTTCATTCCAGAGAGATTTGAAAACATGTCGGTTGATAACGACTATGAGTTCCTTCCATTTGGTGCAGGACGAAGAATCTGCCCAGGTATTACTTTTGGTTTGAAAATGGAGTTTATTCTTGCTCATATGCTATACTTTTATGATTGGAACTTTCCTGGTGGATTAAGCCCGACCGACATTGATATGAATGAAGCCGAAGGAATTACTGCTGGAAAAAAGCAACCCTTGCATCTGGTTCCTACATTTTATCCTAAAGCCGCTGATGATATGATGCCTTCTTTGTGAATTAATATATGTAATATTTGAATAATTGTTCTTGTTGTTCTAATAAAACGTATGACATGGGTCAATGTGTAGTGGGTCGATATAATTCAAGAGTATTATATCAAATTATGTTATTAGTACGAGCCTAAAATGAGTTAAGTTTCTAGGGTTATGTTTTTAGGGTTTCTTATTATTTCTATATAATGTAACTCAATGATTCAATATCATTCCGTTTTCTATAATCTTACATAAACAGGTACGACAATTCCAAAAGGTATCAAAAGGGAACCTCATTACTATCAAATATATGAAAGTATATATGTATATAAAGATGGTTAATGAGAGAACCTTTTTTTTTTTTGCAAAATTGTCACACCCCCTCGATCACGTGTTACACGGTATGCGGAAGCGATTTGAGGAGTTCGAGGGTGCGACCGTGATCAGGTCAAAGAACATGATTACAATACTGATTTCATATCATTGGATTACAAAAGTATACGACAAGTGAACAAATATTGCTTTGAAGATTACATCGACTACTATGCACGACAAGCTATAACATACATCAATAATCTTCGAGATGCACTTCTATCCCGTAAGGTTATCTAATGCCTTTGTGTTTGACCTAAAAAAGGTTTTGTTTTGAAAAGTCAACATAAAGTTAGTGAGTCCGTAACGGTGGCTTCATAAAATGCTCTTTGCCCTGTCAATATACACAATTATATACAAATACAAAAGTAAATTACATAAAGATCGCAAACCAAGCTTGGTGACAGAGTTTGGATTATAGAGCGTCCATAATATGCCTCATGGTAATGTTTAGCAGCGCAAAACCTGTATTTCTGTTTCTTATGGTACTAATCGTCCGTCATAAGGGAGACGCGACCTTCCCAATGAACGAGATTGTCAATCCTGTTAGTACTATCGATATTACCATTCGGCCCATAATTTGTTAATTGATAATTTGATATTATTATTATTGAATATAAATTTATTTAGCGGTTAACTGATACAAACCGACTCACTATAACCGTCGTAACTAATTAACCGAAACCGCCATGACTGATTGGTTATAGTTATCTGCAATTAACCGTCATGTTGGTTGTGGTTACGGTTTGAGGTTGAAACCAAACCGAACCATACACACCCCTAATAATAATAATTCATTCAAATTGCTTGAACAAATTACGACACGTAGATATTAACACGACACGACATGTAAACATTTCGTGTCATAAACAATCCGACATGTTTTAGACATAATAAAAGTCGTGTCTTGTCAGGTTAAATACATGTTTATTATCCCACGATTTACTAATTTACTTTCAACCTTTTAAAGACGCAACAACTATTATATCGACGGTGTATTATCTCATGATTAATTTGGTACTTCACCATATGTTTGTTATGGCGAAAAAAATAAATGAATATGAATCAAGAAATAACTGTATAGTGTATACAAAAATGTTTACTTCTGATGAAAATTAATATATATATTAATTGGCAAATTTTACATGTGACATGATATTCACTATAGAATTTTTACAAGTTTTAGTGCAGAATGTATAACAACTTTAAGCGTCTTTTGACACGTAGGGTTAACCATCCTGTGTTTCCCACTTTCTTATCATTTTGCTGCTGTTACTTAGTATCTATTGGTATCTTTTTCACCTCCGGTCGATTGTTTGTTCGATTTTACATCCATTATCTGGACGATTGATTTCATATATGCTGACGTTTCCATTTGATCCTCCATGTGCAATTTTTTGTCTCTGCCTTTATTTTTATGCGATTGATGTTTTCGTTGTTGTTCTTTAGATTTTAAATTCTTTCTTAGCCACTCTGATTGATAATTTTGTTTCGATTTTTAATGAATTAGGTATATTTGCAGGTGACCATTGCATGAAGACGGATGTTCTATGAAATAAGGTAACCGATTGGTTTTTTGCTTTGGTAGATTATCTCTGGTAGATTATGGATTCTGGTAGTTGATTTTAGTTCTTTGTCGCCTGTTAGTATCTCTTTTCATCTACATTCATTCGATTTTGTGTGTTTGATCGTATAATTGAGCTTTGATTACGGGTTATAATGAGAAAAATTCAATTTAAGTTTGTAATGAAATTAACAATTACACGAAGGATGATTTTGTATATAATGTTGATTCACCTGAAATCATTAGTTTGTTGCTTGGAGAAGATGATTCCGCACTTAAATGAAGTATTACAGATAGGAACATTGTACAAGAACAATATTGAGCTAGGAGAAATCCCGACTATTCAAGTGTATGCAGATTTTAGGATTCTGTTTGGTGGAGAAGAATTACATTTAAATAACTATCTTGCTATTGTTGTGATTCCTTTTGTTTAGTACCAAAAAGTCTACGTAACCGCGGCAACACGCGGGTACGGTAACTAGTTAAACTTAAAAAAAAGTTCGGCATTTTTTCTTCCGCCACTCCATGGAGCGTGTGTTTCAATGCTTTGGTGTTGAAACTTTAATTAAACTACACATTAAACATACAACAAACAATGTAGGTGTTGTCAAGTAGGAGTGAAGACGTTAACTTTTATTTGTTTTGAAAAATAATGTTGTCATACATGCTTGGTCTAACACCGAAAGTAGCAAAAGAATTTATTGTAGTATAGTGTGGTAAGTATTATCGTCATTTTGACCGATGTCTTGAGGTCAATCAAAAGTACGTTAGTTTAAAACTCGGGTCTTAACTACCCTTAACTAATAAGACAAATAAGGTATCGTATCCACGTATAATTACTGAAAAATGCTAGCGCTATTTAATGACTAACAAAATACTAAAGTTTATATGTTTTAAAATTCGTTTTACAATTGTTGCCACTTGGGTCTTGGTACCTACCCGGACAATAATAACTACTAACTAATTCATTTGTTCATACTTATAAGTTTGATCATAATCTTATCTCAACATTAGCAAGTCTTAGCTTGATGTGAATATTTTTTAACTCATAAATTATTATTATAATACAAGTACAAAATAATCAATCATACATAGCTTAATTAAAAGAAGAAATATCCATCTTATATATAACATCAAGAACGACTACATATTGCATTCATCTTCAGTGATCTTCTCCAACAACAACCTATGGATCTCATTATCATCTTCTCTCTTATTGTTTCCTCTCTCATCATCTTCCTTTTGTTTCTTCTAAACTCCGGACACAACCGTCGACAACATTTGAACTTACCACCGGGGCCACCAAGGCTACCTTTAATCGGAAACCTACACCAACTAGCCGGATCAATCCCCCACCGTGCGTTCCGTGACTTAGCCAGGATACATGGACCCATCATGCACATCCAACTAGCCCAAATGTCAACCGTCATCATCTCATCGCCTAAATTAGCCAAACAAGTACTCAAAACCAATGATCTCGCGTTAGCCAACCGTCCAAATTCTTTACCCTCCCGTATAATATTTTACGGGAACACAGACGTTGGATTCGCTCCCTACGGTGACTACTGGAGACAGATGAAAAAGATTTGTTCGTTAGAACTGCTTAGCGCGAAGAAAGTGCGGTCGTTTGGCGCGATTAGGCAACAAGAGTTTAAAAATTTTATGAAGTCTTTAAGACTATTGCCGAATGGAGAAGCGATAAATGTTCACGAAAAGGTGGCTCAAATGGTTAATAATGTTGTTTGTGTATCGTCATTTGGGGATAATTGCAGACAACAAACACAACTATTGGAAATTATAAAAGGGTTTACTAGAGAAATGGGTGGGTTTTACTTGGCGGATTTGTTCCCTAAGTATGAGTTTGTGTCGGTGATTACGGGACGGAAATCGAATTTGTTGAAGCTACGTAAGACTTTTGACGATATTATGGATGCGATTTTGGAAGAGCGTTGCAGTCGTAACGATAACAGGCGCGAAGACAAAGATCTTCTTGATGTTTTATTGAGAATCAAGGATGAAGGTGGGGATGAATTTGCATTCACAAACGACAACATTAAAGCAGTCTTTGTAGTAAGTGATTTAATATTTTTTACTTTTAATATATTGCATGGTTCCAAGTTGTCTATATAAATCTGGTGGGTATCGCGACGGGAGTGATACGAGCTGATTTTTAACAAATCTAAACATATATAAGCACATACGCAACGGTAAAAATAGGTAATGTTGTATTGCTCTCGTGCTACAATGACTTGGTTTTATATAAGATTTATACCGAAACGCATGTCGTTGCAACTAAAATTTTGAAATTAAAAAAAAAAACATTACATTGTTTAATAATTAATTAAATTTCAAATGAAGTATTTATAAAACTAAAATATTTCCTTACCCATTATCATTAATTGGAACAAAGTTAGCGAAATTTCATTTGTTGAAATGTTTATATTTAAAATAAGCTATCCACAATTACATTAAAAAAAATTAGGAGAATCGGTTTAGCAAAATCACCGCAGGTACACATAAAATTGAAACAAAAAAAAAAAGCATAATCTGGAATAACCTATCCAACATATGTCTTTTTTTTTTTAAGAAAGGAAAAAAATAATACTGAAGATGAATGATTTCTACGCTTAAAATTCTAACCAAGTTTTCAAGTTATATATTTATTTTTCATTTTATTTGTTATCACTTTACCCATCTTATCCTACACTCTCTTGAAAACCACATCCTCGACTTCTTTCTACTATCTCTCTGTTCACTCCTTCACCGTCTCACCATCACCGTCTCACCGCCACACCATCACCGCCCATCTTCTTCACCATCACCTTCTGTCCCTGAACTCAGTTTTACCCCTTCCTCTCTCTCTCTCTCTCTCTCCTCACCACCGCCACTCACTGCCACCACCATCGCTCATGCATCTGTTCCGATTCAGTCCATCAGAGATGCCCACTCAGTGAACAGATCTGAAAAATGCTTTCCCTCTGTCCATCGCACTCTCCCTCGCTCTCTTCGCTTCTTCTACTTTCTCTCTCTAGAAAACAGCCACCACCACAACAGCGTAATCCTTTCTCCAGTCACGATCTCCAACTAACCTCTCCCCTCTTTCTGGTTCCGTCAGCGGTTTCGATGACGGTGGTGCCACTGTTGGCGAGGTGAGTCACACAATGATGAAAGCGGTTTAGAAAGCCTCACATGGTCAAGCTGATTTCAATAGAGTAAAAAGAAAAAAAGAAATAAAAAACCAATAGTCAATTGCCACTTAATTGAACCAATAGCAAATAACAACTATTAACCCCTTGCTAAAATGTATACTATATATAATAAGGAAAAGAGTAAATTGTCGTTTGCGTCCCTGTGGTTTACCATACTATCCATTTGAGTACAAGGTTTTCATTTTTATTCATTATGGGTCTGTGGTTTGCATTTTGTATCTATTTGGGTCCAAAAGCTAACAACGTTAGATTCTTCTGTTAATTTGTTTTTTAAAAAGACTAAAATGCCCTAAGGACTCAGAAGGTTATATTTATGTCACTTTTAAGCTTAAGTAAATTCTGAAGGGTTAAGTATGTAAAATGAATATTTAACCTACTAGCGCCCATTGTCACCAGCCGCCGCCACCACCACCCACCACCTTCCAAAGTATATACCACCACCCACCGCCACCACCACCACCCACCCATTCCAACCTGCAAGTCGTGACCCTGAAACCCTAGATATTGAACCAAGTCAATTCGCTAGCGAAAGTTCTTGCATTTGGTGTGATTGAGGAGGGTTTATCTGGCCTAACGCCACCATACCAAATTTGGGGAAACTGGATGTGAAGAGGCTGATTGAACAACTTGATTCAATCAAAGTCCCATCGGTGTTCATATGTCCAATATCATTAGAACCAATGCAAGATCTAGTGACCCTTTGTACCGGACAGGCGTACAAATGATCCAACATCCTCAAATGGTTCTCATTAGGACACTTCACTTGCCCCGCAACAATGCAAGAACTTTGGGATGATTCAATCACACCAAATTCAACCAAGTCAATTCGCTAGTGAAATCAATCTCAAACCTCTTAAATCTATACACCGAAAAGCCGTCATTGAAGAATCTCATGCTCTCTGTCATTCAGATCTCAATGCCGCTCCAAATCTGAGGAAGGTAACGATGGTTGAAGCTTTGACGACCGACGACGGTGCTATAGGTCGGTAACGACGAGGAAGGTATGGTCAGGGGCAGGTGGCTTTATCAAGAAGCATTGATGGTGAGATTCAGATTTGATGTGCGAATTGTAGGGAAGATGAATGGATGGGGTGGATGGTTTTCTTTAACTATGACGTGTTTGGGAATTCGTTATGGAGGTGTCGGAGATTGTTTGCTTCGACGAACGGTATCTGGTTTCAACTTTCTCTCGATTCCAAAACTCGCAGTGAAATCGTCTTTTCCGACGATCTCTACGCCGGTGACGTTGACGGCGAATGCCGTTCATATTTCTTATCGTTCGTTCTCTAGATCTGATTCATCTGCTATTGAAGCTACCGTCGATACAATGTCGATTGAAGAGTTCGATGATGATGAAGAGTACGATCGTAGTTACGGCAATGAATGGGGGTGGGTATTGGGAAAGAAAATAAAATTATTTGCAATTTTAGTCCTTGGAGTTTTAAGATGGTTTTGTTTTTTTGATAGAACTTTTAAATCTTTTATGTCCTAGGGACATTTTAGTCTTTTTAATAAAATTTAACAGAAAAATCTAACGTTGTTTGTGTTTTGGACTCAAATGGATACAAAATGCAAACTACAGACCCATAATGGATGAAAATAAAAACTTTGGACTCAAATTGATAGTATCGTGAAACCATAGGGACGTAAACGACAATTTACTCTAGGAAAAATCATCAGGATTGCACAATTTTTTTCAAAATAGACATGCTTTTCTAGCCCCTTATCTTCAGCTTGAAGGTTTAAACGGCAAGTTGAAAGTTAAGCCGACAACTTAAAAGTTAAGCCGGCAAGTTGAAGAATAAAGTAAGAAACTAACCCTTAAAGTTGCTTGCTGGGCAATGCCTTCTAAACCCTTAACGGGGTACGTGTGCATTTTCTATTGGTTGTTGACCGTAGATAAAGGCTAAAAAGCATGTATATTCTAAAAAAAATCTTAGCCAAATGTCTATTTTGGTGATTTTTCCTTATAAAATATATGACGTGTTTCATTAACACGTTTCTATAATAAACTAATAATCAAGATAATTACTTTGAATGTAATAATCAATTGTTAGCTTTAAAGTCAGACCGTCATCCCTTCAAATCACAAAAACTAGCCGGTCCGACTCACATATCTCAATTCTCTCCATGTAACCCATGAAGCTTGGTTTGGCAGTTTTGAGAAGCGTAGTTAATGGTTAACTTACAGTTTTCGTCAAATAGGACCGTGAAAAACTCTGACATCTAGTAATAATAATAGGACATTGATCAATCAATTTAGACGTAAATATATGTATCTACGTTACTATACAAGACATGATTTCTGTAAGTTGATGGATTATAGATAAAGAATAATGTTTTTTTCTTCTATGTGTGTATTTTGTTAATTTATGGTTTTTTCTATCTAAGTAGCAAACACCACCTTTCCCCTTCTCGCGACTTCAGAAAAGTTAAAGTCGAAAGTCGCAACCCCACTTGCGATTTCGGAAAAACAAAGTTTTATCTTTTGTGTAGTAACAAAAGTTTGCAACTTAACTAGAAAACCATTAAATCCCAAAACACTTAAAAGCCCTTGCTGTTTTCCTAAAACATCTAAACTTATGAAAAATTCATTCAACACGTGTATATCACATATCATCAGGTGTTACAATTTCAATTTATGTTACGTAGGATATGTTGGCAGCGGGCACTGATACCTCATCATTAACAATCGAGTGGGCAATGTCAGAGTTGATCAGAAACCCGATTGTAATGAAGAAGGTACAAGCAGAAGTTAGAGAAGCCTTCAACGGGAAGACAACAATCACGGAGAATGATCTTCAAAGTTTAAGTTATATGCAGTTAGTAATAAAAGAAACTTTAAGGCTTCACCCTCCATTTCCATTATTGCTCCCTCGTGAATGTAGGGAACAATGCAAGATAGATGGTTATGATATATGTGTAAATCAAAAGATGATGATCAATGCATGGGCTTGCGCAACAGATCCCGAATATTGGGAGGATGCTGAAAGCTTTAATCCAGAGAGATTTGAAAACACGTCGGTTGATTTCATGGGTAACGACTATGAGTTCATTCCGTTTGGTGCAGGTAGAAGAATCTGCCCAGGTCTTATTTCTGGTTTGAAAACGATGGAGTTTCTTCTTGCTCAGATGCTATACTTTTTTGATTGGAACTTGCCTGATGGATTAAAACCGACCGACATTGATATGAATGAAACCGAAGGAATTACCGCTGGAAAGAAGCAACACTTGCTTCTGGTTCCTACATTTTATACCAAAGTCGTCGATGATATGATGACTTCTTTGTGAATTTTAATATATGTAATCTTTGAATAATTGTTCCTCTTGTTCTAATAAAACGTATGGCATGGGTCAATGTGTAGTGGTCGATATAGTCCAACAATGATATATCAAATTATGTTGTTAGTATGAGCCGATGGGCCATATAAGTTTCTAGGGTTGGGTTTTTAGGATTTCTTGTTATCTCTATATAATGTAATCAGATGATTCAATAGTATCATTTAGTTTCTCTAATCTTACACAAACAGGTAAAGATCTTTCGACATGTGTATCGAAAGGGAATCTCAATCACTATCAAATATATGAAACTATATATTTCGACAGGTAAGAAAATTTTGGAAGTTTATAAACAAGTTGTTGTACATGTAACTTTTTTGTTTTATTAGTATTCATGTTTTCTAATAAAAATGCCTTCTTTATGAACCTTAATATATGCAATCTTTGATTGTTCTTTTTCCTTTTTTATACGAAATCTAGTGAGATCAACCCGTTCTTTTTGGGTCAATGTAAGACGGGTCAATAAGATCCAAACAAGTAGGAAATTGACGGTAGGGGTTAACACAAAAATTCGAGCACTATCAAATATTATATATATAACTATATAAGTCTATATTACATCGTAGTTAATTCAAAACATAATCAGATATTATTCAATTTCACAAAAAAATAACAAAATAAGAAAACAAAACACAGGTGGGAAGAAAAGGGATAACAAGCTGCAACAAAAAACAACTTCTAAGCACTTCTTTACTAACCCACCTTAGTCATGACCATCCCAAACCTAACCATGTCAGCCAACCAAATTACTTTTTCCGGCCACCGTTGTGGTGGCGGTTTGTCGGAGCCACGGATGTTGCAAACACTGTTGTGCTGTTGGTCGTTTCTCGGGATCAAAGTCAAGAATAGGATTCAAGAA
>WOUH02023594.1:0-14195 GCA_009936405.2 Stevia rebaudiana
GGGGCTAGGGGCTTAGGTTTTTAGAGGCGAGAAAGGGTTCGACGAGACGGTTCTAACACCGCTAGAATGAGCTCAATCGGGGTCCGTTTGATATCCTCCCTACGCCTACTTACTATAAGGACCCTACTTAGGATAACCTCAACCTATATTAGTATCACCAAGTTAGTATTAATCACTACCTTGCCTGGATTTAAACTCGTGACCTCCAAAAGAAGCTTTGCTTACCACTTTTCTCTTAACCACTAGGCCAATATATCATTGGTTAATATTGTTTTGTTGGTGGTTCATTTTTTATGCAGACTTTCAGAAGGAACTTAAACTCTGATCACATTTTTGTGACACTCCCACACTGAAAGACTCGCTGAAAGAATCATTAGAGTCACACGCATCTATTTTTGAAGATCATTTCTTGATCAAGGTATATTTTTAACCCAATTAACAGTTTTAATCATATTTGATTTAGTTGGATTTTAGTGTTATGGAAAAGTGGACTGATATGGATGATTTACTATACAATTTACATTAAAAATTAGAGTGAGAACAACGTAAATGTTTGCATCTTCATATGATTAGTCAAGATTTTCCGTAAGAAATGATTATTTGGATTTAACGCAATATCTTTTTTTTTTTCCAAGAGAAAATTCACTTTATGGAAAAAACCCCCTGACCACCCTATAGTTTTGTTCTGAGTGAGACTTCAACTTGAGACCTTCATATACCATCGAAACAAATGCTCATTGGTATTTAATGCAATAGTTGATATTATTTACTATAAAATTTTTAGGTTTTTTTAACATTAAATCTATTATACTCCTAAATTACACCAAATATTTTACTATTGCCTTGATTTGAACCCAAGATACCTTATTTCTAATATTTCTCTACCAAGAATGTTAATCTCACATTGACAAAACTTTTAATTTATTGTTGCCTTTTGATAAGAGAATGGTTTATAACAAAAAAATTTAGACCCCCCCCGGGATGGTAAAATCACTCATGCACTAAGGAGAATATAGAGGATAAGAGAATGGTTTACCCCCCAAATGGTAAAATCACTCATGCACTAAGGAGAATATAGAGGATGGTGTATTGCAACACTATACTATTTTATAAATAAATAAATAAAGACGTTTGTTTTTATTATGTAATTTAAAAATAATAATAATAACGTCTGTAAAAGTTATGAACATTAAAAAAGTGAGAGTTGAAAAAGAATTCAATACAAATGGCTGTTACAAAAATAAATAAATAAAGACGTTTGTTTTTATTATGTAATTTAAAAATAATAATAATGTCTGTAAAAGTTATGAACATTAAAAAAGTGAGAGTTGAAAAAAAATTCAATACAAATGGCTGTTACAAAAATAACTTCCAACAACTTGTACATATAATTTGATTTCAACATTTAACTATCGATCTAATAGCTTTAAATTCTCTTACTTTTCCTACGATAATAAGACTCCCTTTTATTCGAAACCTAAACCTAGAGAGAAAATTTAGATAATAATGTAGAGGAGCAATTTCCTAAATTGAGAAAAAGACCTTACAGGGAAAATTTGGAAAATGTAGATGAGCAATTTTTTAAATTCAGAAAAAGGCCCTACAGAGAATTTAGAAAATGTAGAGGAGCAATTTTTAAATTGAGAAAAGGTGGTGGGTACCATCCTTGTTAAAATGGCATAGAATTGTCAAAATTTATCTCCAGACTCGAAGTTCTCTGTTTGGATAAAATTTAGAATAAATTGTCATATACATTGTGTTTTACTATTATTATAAATTTTAGTTTAAAGTCTTTATTTTCATCTATTATGAGTCTGTGTTTTGTAGTTTGTATCTATTTGAGTCCAAATAACCAACATAGTTAGATTTTTCTGTTAAATTTTATTAAAAAAACTAAAATACGTATAGGGACTCAAATTGATATTTTAATATAATCTCCTAGGGACTGTTTGGTATGAGGTAATGGAGTGGACGGAGGAATGGAATGGACGAGGTAATGGAATGAATGGCGGAAAGAAATGAATCATTACCATTCCATCGACTTGTTTGGTTACCCTATAAAAATGAAATTACTCTTTACGTCGTGTTGTTTGGTATGAGAGAAATGACAAGGAATGGTACATTAAAAATGACATAAATACCCCTGACTTAAAATAAATAAAACTTTACTAATTTACAAATTTGCAAATTTAATTCTAATAAAAATTATAATATTTAAAAATAATAAATTTTAACTAATAAAATTTAAAATCATCCAAAATTTCCAACTGAAAAAATATAGATGCATTGCAACAATTTTGATCAAAATATCAAAAAGCCATCCATGGTTTTTACCAAATAAAAAACAAATAATCCAAAAGTCGCCACATATCACGTCAGTTGTATCGGAAAGAATGTCTCTTACTCATCCAAGTTCACGTTCTTCATCAACTTTAAAAAAACTACCATCAATTTATCATTTTGTGCGAATTGCATACATCCCTATCACGCGCTCGGATAATCAAACTTTTGAACTGTGTTCATCACTGCAAAAAGGTTGTTAGGCATTTCCTCACTATTGCTCTTGGTTCCAAAAACTCATAATTGCGAGCCTACAAATTTATATTACATAATTCAAGCAATTAGGAACCCCTTAAAATCATCATTTAGATACAGATGCACTAGTACAACTCCCCAATTACATAATGTTATGGTGCTGTAAGAATTAACCAGTATGCACTAATACAACTTGTGTACATATTACTAAAACAAATTCATTACAAATACATGAGCAACTTTTATCTTGATCAATTAAACCAATAATTCAACCACAAGTTTTAGCCTTATGCATACATGACCAAATTTTATCCCAACTATACACATAAGAAATCTATACCATGCACTGATACAACTTTCAACAAAATTATAGACATAATCCCAGTTAAAATCTAATTCTTATTTTATCTTATTCATTGATAATTGAAACTAATTATTCAACCACAATACAAAAGATTATGGTTATTTAGAATTTGAACTAAACAGTTGAAGGAAATAATTGCTAATCATAATGATAGGAGTTGGAACGAGATTGAACACAAATATGAACATTGTTCTATCTCTTTTAATACAATTTTGGCTATTCCACAGTAAGCGTGAAAGAAAGATGAAATTGAATAGTTTAAACAAGAACCAGAACATGAAAAAAAGATAAAATTGATCTCAAACGGAACATGATAATTCAATAAATTACAAATCAATTTGATAAGTTTTACCGTTTTAGGTGTTTGATCACCGGGTATGTATGATCGTAGCCACGATTGTTATGTTTGATTGCAATCGTGTTTATAACTATATTTGATCGCAATCCAGACCTTGTTTAGAGGATACCAAATCATGGACTGATTGAAGGAAAATCGGCTTGAGAAGATGGAGGGCAAAGTCGAGAAACGGGCTAGATAACAGGGGGAGGAGTGAACGGAATGAAAAAAAAAAACGGGGTGTGTGGATGGAAATGTTTAAATGGGAAGGAATGAGTATTAGAATCAGTGATTTCATTCCTTTTAACAACCAAACACATCAATTTTATTATTCTTGAATGGGTTATTCCATTCCAATCTTCATTCCATCATACCAAACACTACCTAAGAGTGTTAACGAATCAAGGTGAGCCTGAGCTAGTCCAAGCTCATGGTCTGCTTGTTAGAAACTTTTTTTTGAAAGTTAAAGTTCAGCTCATGAAAAAATTTGAAAGCTCGAGCTGATATCAGTTCAAATCATTTATTGTGTGTTGCTTCTTACCTAGTATATAATCATCTACTATTTACCATCTCATTTATTATTACCTAGTTGATGGCTTATAACAAATGCAACTAATTCTTTTTAATATATATTTAATAATTGTACTTATATTAAGTGATATCCATCCTCAACCAATACAACCTTTTATCATTTTTTTTATTTTATGGAATCACTAAGTTACGGAAAAAAATGAAAATTCCATATTATAAATAATAGATTATAAATTATATATTTATATAAACTAATTGGTTTTTGATGTGTTGCAGCAACTCGGTTTTTTGAATAAAACTAACCGTTTTAGAATTATATCAAATACGATCTCCGAAAGGAACACGTTAATTGTGTCGGTTATTCAATAGTACTGTTTAAGAACAAATCATAAATTAAAAAAAAAACAAATATACATGCGGATGATAAAATGTAACCGATGACTTAAAGTGTTTAGTTCCATGTCATGTCGTGTCGAGTTAACTTATTTGTGTCATTAATTGCCGGTCTTAATATATATATATAAAAAAACAAAAATAATAAAGTGTTATAAAAAATCCCAACTTTTAGCTTAAAATATAAAGAGTAATGTTCATTAATTTCGTAACGTAATTAAAAAAGTGATAATATATTTTATTATTTTAAACAACAACTGATATATCAGAAATTAAAAATGTTAAACTGATATTAATTAATAACATAAACAAGAAAAAAAAAATGTAATGCGTATTTATTTCAATGATACTATGGATATTTTTCAAATAGATGTCATAAATTAGAATCTTACTAAGAATATAAAGTTATACAGTGAGCGGGGGGGTTTCTTATAATGTGAATTTCTTTCTGGATTGGTGGGCGGGGTCGTCACGTATTCAACGATTTGGTAGACGAAAGACTGATATATATTCACCATGGTGAGGCTGGGTGGTCGTGCTATTCGCTTAAAAAAATGATATTCTTAGAAACACTCAACTTTACATTATGTACCAATGATAGTCCCCAACTAATGAAACCTAACACCGTTAATATTTTGACGTCAGGGCAAAGACACAATTGCAAGAAAATCTAACGTGCATTTATGACATGACAAGAATTTATGGATATGATGACATGTCAAGAATATTCAATACAAAGATTGCAACTCATTCGAAAGGACAAATAAACAAATCGTTAGGGTATTTGAGATTCACATAAATAATCTCCAACTAGAAGGTCGTGAGTTGCTTTACAGTTCGTGGAGACGTAACGCCTTCAGTGATTCGTTAGGCGAAAGACTGATATGTTCACCATGGTAAGGCCGGATGGCTGCGCTATGCGCTGTAAAAAAATATTACTAGAAACACTCAACTTTTCACTATTTACCAATGATAGTCCCCTACTAATGAGACATAACACCATTTACATTTTGACGACGTGACATAGAGACAATTGCAAGAATATCTTACGTGGATTTATGACATGACATGATGACTATTCATTAAAAAGATTGCGACTTATGCGCAAATGACAGATAAACAATATAAGAGGGTATTGGAGATTTACAGAAATAATCTTCAGCTAGAAGGACATGACTTGCTTTATAGTACTTCTTCCTGATTGATGAGATCAAGTTGCCGGTTTACCGATGTGTCCTTATATTTCAAATATTTTTTTTTACCTCTGGTTTAATTAATGTTTTTTGAAAACACTCCATTAATGATAAACTTAAATATTAAATTTATTAAATAGTTGTAACATATAATGAATTCCTGTGTTTTAGAATTTAATTGACTTATTGAATGCATCAATGTATATTTATAAATTGTTGATCAGAACAAGAACATAACAAAATAAAAGAAAAAGAGCTTTTGATCTTAACTCACACGCATGAAAACAATTATGTGTTCTTACCATTTATTTCTGTTGTTAATGATAATTTTCCTATTTGGTTTTCAATTTGTTTCATCCATAACCGATGGTTCGGTCTATAAGACCTTTCTTGGGTGTATGTCAAACCAAAACTCATCCGATCATGTCTCATCGTTAATCTATAATCCAAACAACTCATCATACACATCAACATTACAAGCCTACATCCGGAACAAAAGATTCAATACATCATCAACTCACAAACCAATAATTATCATGACCCCCTTACATGAAACCCACGTCCAATCAACTATCATTTGCACCAAAAACATGAGAATGAACCTTAGAATCCGAAGTGGTGGTCACGATTTCGAAGGACTGTCTTATGTTTCCAGCATTAACTTTGTTCTACTCGATATGTCTAATTTTCAGTCGATTAATGTCAACATTGAGGAAGAAGCCGCAACGGTTCAAGTGGGTGCCACAATAGGAGAACTTTATTACAAAATATGGGAGAAAAGCAAAGTTCATGCTTTTCCGGCAGGAGTATGCCCAACCGTAGGTATTGGGGGACATATAAGCGGTGGCGGTTACGGAGCTTTGATGCGAAAATACGGGTTAACAATCGATAATGTCATTGATGCGACCATTGTTGATGTTAATGGTCGTGTTCTGAACAGAAAATCAATGGGCGAAGATCTTTTTTGGGCCATCCGAGGTGGCGGAGGTGCAAGCTTCGGAGTTATCCTTTCTTATAAACTACAACTTGTTCGAGTGCCTGAAAAGGTTACTGTTTTTCGAGTAGTAAAAACATTAGAAGATAACGTAACCGACATCGTTAACCGTTGGCAATATGTAGCCAACTTGATCGATAGAGATCTATTCATTAGAATAAATCTAAAAGTAGATAACACAAAGAACACAATTCAAGCAACTTTCACATCACTTTTTCTAGGAGATCCGGAACGTCTAGTTTCTATAATGAAAACTAAGTTTCCCGAACTACATATTCAGAAAGATGATTGTAAGACGATGAGTTGGATCAAATCAGTGCTTTTTTGGTGGACCAATGTTACCGAACCGGTGGAGATCTTACTCGATAGAAGCTTTTCCCCAAATTTTTCCAAATTGAAATCGGATTATTTGAAAACCCCGATTCCTAAAGACGGAATTGAATCTTTATGGAAGAAGATGGTGGAACTGAATAAGGTGCAGATTGCTTTCAATCCGTATGGTGGACGAATGAGTGAAATCGGAGATACGGAGACTCCATTTCCCCATCGAGCGGGAAATATATTCAAAATTCAATACATTGTTATGTGGGACGAAGATAACGTGGAAGCAGAAGCTATGAATCAAATTAGGTTTTTTCATAAGTTCATGACTCCTTTTGTGTCGAAGAACCCTAGAGGAGCGTATCAAAACTACAGAGATCTTGATATTGGTACGAGTGTTGTTGGGAACAATAGCTACACAGATGGTAGAGTTTATGGAGAAAAATATTTCATGCGGAATTTTGATCGATTGGTTAGAGTGAAAACGATGATGGATGGTGATAATTTTTTTACGAATGAACAAAGTATTCCTTGTTTAGGAACGATGAAGAATAAAGCAATGAAGTAGAGTGCAACTATGGGGTATTTGTGTTGGCTGCTGTCATTTCATTTCCCGGATAAACTATCAATTATCACTTTTACTTATAGTTTTATTTAAGGATAATAAAAGATTGTAGTTAGATCTACCTAACAGGGGTGTGCAAAAAACCGATTAACCAATCCGTAACAGATATAACCAAATAAATCAAACCACTAAAACTGAACCGTAATAAAAACTGATGTTTCGGTTAATTTTTTTTTATAACCGAAATTAACTGATCAGTTTTGTTTATCCATGTTTCGATACGTACTACCCTGAACTATAAAGTATGTAATATATATACTTCCTTCAACTTGGTTAACAATTAATACTCGGCATTATTTGGCTATAATTGTAATAACAAATTACATTTTATTCACATATAAAGAGTTAATCTTAAATAGTGTTAAAAAAATAGCTTTACAAGATGAGTTGATTAAAAAAATTATATCAACATAAGTGTCGCAAAAATACAAAAGTGCAAGCCAAGATCCAAGTGTGTAGATCGATGATCCCTATGCTATGGAACTAACTATGCTTCATATTGCCGTAAAATAAAAACTATGCTTCATATATATTAGTTGGCCGGCCAAAGTTATAACGAATGTAAAACAATGTTGGTTTTGATTAATGATATATATCTATTAGTTTTTTAATCACATCTTCAAGAACTTATAAGAAATACTTTTGATCTTGTTCCACACTCGCCCATATGAGTACAATAATATATCAACATTTATCCATGCTACTGTTAATGTTACTATTTGGTTGTCAATTTGTTTCATCCATAACCGATGGTTCAATCTATGAAACCTTTCTTGGGTGTATGTCAAACCGAAATTCATCCGATCATGTCTCATCATTAGTCTACAATCCAAACAACTCATCACACACTTCAACGTTACAAGCCTACATCCGAAACCAAAGATTCAACACCTCATCAACTAAAAAACCCATGATCATCGTGACACCATTACACGAAACCCATATCCAATCAACTATCATTTGCACCAAGAACATGGGAATGAACCTTAGAATCCGAAGTGGTGGTCACGATTTTGAAGGACTATCTTATGTTTCAAGCATTAACTTTGTTCTACTCGATATGTCTAATCTCCGATCGATAAATGTCAGCATTGAGGAAGAAACCGCAACGGTTCAAGTAGGTGTGATCATTGGTGAACTTTATTACAAAATATGGGAACAAAGTAAAGTTCATGCTTTTCCGGCAGGAGTATGCCCAACCGTAGGAAATGGGGGACATATAAGCGGTGGCGGTTATGGTGTTTTGATGCGAAAATACGGGTTAACAATCGATAATGTCATCGATGCGACAATTGTTGATGTTAATGGTCGTGTTCTAAACAGAAAATCAATGGGTGAAGATCTTTTTTGGGCCATCCGAGGTGGCGGAGGTGCAGGCTTTGGAGTTGTCGTTTCGTATAAGCTACAACTTGTTCGAGTACCCGAAAACGTCACCGTTGAGTATTAAAAACCCTAGAACAAAACTTGACCGATATCGTGAACCGTTGGCAATATGTAGCCGACAAGATAGATAAAGATTTATTCATAAGAATAAATCTAAAACTTGATAACACCAACATGATTCAAGCAAGTTTCACAGCATTTTTTCTAGGAAACTCCGAGCAACTTGTTTCTGTGATGAAAACGGGGTTTCCAGAACTCGGTATCCAGAAATCCGATTGCAAGACGATGAGTTGGATCGAATCAGTGCTTTTTTGGTCGAGCAACGAGAAGAACCCGGTGGAGATCTTGCTAGAAAGATCAAGCTTTTCTGCGAAATTTTCAAAACGGAAATCGGATTACCTGCAAACCCCGATTCCAAGAGACCAAATTGAATCTTTATGGCGAAAGATGGTGGAACTAAAGGTGGTTGAGCTCGTGTTCAACCCGTTCGGCGGAAGAATGAGTGAGATCGGAGATCACGAGACTCCGTTTCCCCCATCGAGCGGGAAATATATTCAAATTTCAGTACAGTGTTAATTGGGACGAAGGTGGGGTGGAAACAGAAGCTTATTATATGAATCAAATTAGGGTTCTTCATGAATTCATGACTCCTTTTGTGTCGAAGAATCCAAGAGGAGCGTATATGAACTATAGAGATCTTGGTATTGGTACGAGTGTTGTTGGCAGTGGCGAATCTTGAAAAAAACGTAAGTAGGGGCGAAAATTCGAGGCTTGATTTTTTTTTACTAACGCTATGTATCTGGCTTGGCTGGTGGTTCGCGTCGGTGGTTCGGGTCGACGGTTCGGGTTAACATTACTAAAACTCTAATTTTCATTCAAACAATAAATACTCCAATTTCCATTCAAACATAAAAAACTAAAATACTTGTTAACAAATACATAAATTGTTTATAATGTCATAAACAATTTACCTATTGCAGAATGAATTGCAGAATGAAGAAGATGATGGAGGTGGACTTGTGGATGAATGCCAGCAACCATAAAGGGTGAAAGGCTGGTCGTCGAAGCTCAGCTCGTCGGAGCAACCAACTCAGTCGGAGAGAGCAGTGACATCGGTTGTTGTTATGTTCCCGCGGCCTGTGGGCAGGGGGTAGGATGAATCCTTATTCCCATATTTTTTTTTTATTTCATTTAAATGTAATGGACCCAATGGACAACTGAGCGAGTTATAATCATATTAACATCAATTGGGTTGGGTTATAAATTAATTGCTAATGGGCAAATTATAAAATTTGTGTTTATATATTAAATGAAAGTGGTTATTTATTTCTATGTCCAAACCTTAAATAACCAAATAATATACCGGCCAAGATCGTAACTATCATCTCCCGATTCTTTAATTATTCCGGTTTCTTTGCCATCTATATTTTTTGATAAATATAAAATATTTTTGAGCAGGGGCAAATGTCACCTTATAATTTTTTAAAGCAGGGGCGGGAGTATACGTATTAAGATTTTTGAAATACGAGGTACCAAATACATACTTATGGAAAAAAACGGAGCAGGGGTGGTCGCCCCGCCCGCAATACACTAACATTTGCCCCTGCAAGTAAGGTGGGTTTGCGGCTCATTTTTTCCTAAATTGCGGTTTTTAGATATGTCAAAAACGCTACTTGTTACAACTTATGGGAAATGATCAACTAAATAGGGAGCTTATTCTAAGAAACCTAAGAGGGATTACAAAAAAATCTCATAACCGCCTCAAACGAACTCCAATTGAACTCATTTTAGCGGCGTTGGAACTGTCTTGTCAAACTCTACGATCTTAGCTTTTAGGGTTAAGCTTTTGGGTTTAGATTTTAGGGTTTAGCTTTAGGTTTTTTGGGTGTGGGGTGGGGGGGTTAGGTTTTTGGGGAGGGGTGAGGTGGGGGCTTAGGTTTTTTGGGGCAGGAAGAGTTTGACGAAACAGTTGCACATTAAATGAATTAAGGCGGGTGCCATGTTCGTATACCTATTTTTTCCTAAAGTGTAGTTTCTAACAGTTGTGTTTATAGGTTTTTACATTAAATCTTTATGATCTTTAAAATTTGGCCATACACTTGAACATAAAAATTCAGTCAGTCGTATTTGAGATTCTAACCCACGTCACACGGGTGAGAGAAGGGTAGGCAAACCTGTTGGTCTACCAACTTCCTTGTTAGATGAAGGCAACTCTAATGTACTAAGACTATCTACTATGGTGACATTTTATCACAACCGTTTGCAAAAAAGAGAATAAGACAAATTTTTTTTTTTGAACAGCCAACTTTATATTAAAAGAGAAAGAGGGGACCAGCCGGAAACTGGAAGCCCGAAAACAAAACAACCAAATTACAAGTTTAGGTCTCTAATGTTAAAATCCTCCCACCTCTCCCAATCAACTTGTTTATACATAGATCTACTTTTAAACCATAAAAACGAATCCTCCTTTATGTTCTGAATAGTAGTCGTAACCGGATTGTTTCTCTTGTTGAACACCTTATCGTTTCTAGCTTTCCAAATCCACCACATCGTAGTATAAGCCACGGATTTGATCACATATTTCCATTTATTAGAGCCCGTTTGATTTTGAATGTGAACCAGAATGTCTTGACTTGACTCAAAAGAAACATGGAGTACGAACTCTTACATATTGGTTGGCATCAAATGTTTATAATTTAATAAAAGAAACATGGAGTACGAACTCTTACATATTGGTTGGCAAGGCAACCTAGGTTGCAAACTTCTTTCATCAGTAAAATAATATTTATTTGTTTATCTTTTATTCTAAAATGTTTTATATAAAACCTTCAACCTTATTTTATCTTCTTGAAAATCTAAAACCTCTAACCTTTATTAAATTTTATCCTTTTATCTTATAATCATTCACAATATGATCGTTGAGGACTTGAGGATGAACCAGACACATACCTTCACTATTATGATCCATCAGAATTTCTATGTGATAGGCTTACAAACCGGCAATGAAGAAGGTTTGTTGAAGATGATTTTCAACATGTTCAATACTCTACTAAACGAATTGCAATTCTATCAAATTATTTGACCAATAGGAAACAACTTCGTGATAAAGAAGCTCATAAAGCTTTAAAAAAAGACATGATAGAGCATATATTGCAAAAAATTTCTAGTACTGAATAATTAATAGTTTGTATCTTATGTACGTGTTTTGATTATTTTTTAAGTTATATGTTTGTCTTTTTAATATTTTTCAGTTGTTGTCTATTAATTCTTATATAAAATATTTATTTGTTTTTATATTTAATATATAAAGACCTTACTAGTTTTAAATAAATATAATTATTTATAATTTAATGTAATACACAATATTTATAAATCACATTTATGTAATAAAATATTTGGGTTGTGTTGGATTGTGAATGAGGGTGAAAAATTAAATTAGGTTGTGTTTTGTATATGGAAGAGAGAGAAATTAGTTTTTAAATGAAAGATTGGGTTGAGTTAGGTTGTGATAGTGGATAGTCTAATTACAAAAAGCATGCTAAAAAATTGAAACTGTTAAGATTCGAACTCATGTCCACACAGGTGAAAGACTGCGAGCTGGTCTACTAGCTTCCTTGTAAGACTTGGTGTAATGGAGTATCAACGTGAGCTTGAGGTAGCGGTGTGCATGAAACCGAAACAACACCAAAACTAAAAAAATTGGAAAATCAAAAGCCAAACCTAAACAAAAGCTCTGGTATGAGATTTCTAAAACACTGACGGGTTTAGGTCGGATTTGGGTTTGGGTCGGATTTGGGTTTTCCTATAGAAAAAACCGAAAAACCCTGAATGTGTTTATACTTAATTCACTAGTGCCTAGTATCGACCATTGTTTTAGAATCTCCAGAGATATTCTCTAATACAAATCGTTGTATTTAATAGAAGGCGCCCAATGTAGACTTTGTACCAACACATTTTGACATCCTCACACAGTCACACACCTGCACGTATTGATGGTTTAATATCTTGAATATCCATATCTTATTTTGTAGTTTCCCAAACAAATTAAAATTATAAAAGTAAAATGCTTCAGTTCCCTTCTAAAAAGACAAGGAAAAATGAAGAAAAATCAGAGCGTTGATACAAATTACGTAACAACATGCTGTAATTGCGGCTTAAAACTTCAAAACGTCCCATCGTAACTCTGTCCAAAAAACATCGCAACGACTGTTATTTTGACTTAAAACTCTAAAGTGTCTTCCAGTCTCCCACTTTAAAAGTTGTTGTCACTCTCTTCGGCCCACATTGCAACGCATAAACAAAATAGTGTCACAACGTTCGTTATTCATTCGTAAAACCTTGAAGCGTTTTATGTCGTAAAAGCGAGTATCACTTAAATAAAAGCAAAAGAAAAAAAAAATTCAAAATGAAATAAAAAATGATGCCCGCATTTGTTAATAAAATATAATAACAAAGGAAAATAAACTTTTATATCTTGTATGATCTTACATTATTTATGTGGTTTTGAGTTAAAACTAACTCAAACTGACCCATGCACACCTATGGCGTAAGGGGGCACTCACGCCCCATTAGGGGCAATACCGTGAGTGGGGTACAACGGTTGTAACGTGGTCGTGTCAACTTTTTTTTTTTCCAACTAATTAGAATGTACCACCTCATTTTCTAGTTAAAATGGGACGACACTGTATAAAATGGGAAAAAGTGAGGAAACCCGGGGAAACCTGATGTGGCGCTGACGTGGAAGCGGGGAAAAGTGAGGAATGGTGGGAAGACTCCGTCTCCTCTAATTGGGCTAATTTGTAATATGCATAAATATGAATTATAAAGTCTAGTGCATGTCGTAGACTATGTATGGGCCGGAATATTTGTATGTAAATAAGGCCCAACTAAAGTTATTATTAGTCCAGTAGGTATACAAAGGGCCGAAGGGGATACGTCTTTGGGATCCTAATAGCGGTTGTTGACACCGATCAAAGATCCGCCACCCTCAAGGTCCCACTTCTCTGTATATAAGATTGTATAGGAGATTGATTGAACATTACTGTTTACTTTGAAATCAATATTATTGTATCTTCTTTCTCTCATCTCAAACCAATCAATTTCTTGTTTATACGATTTCTGTTTTGCAAGTATGATTTATGAAGAAGAATCCAAATTAAAGATCGAGTCTTGGTAATCCACTGTGATACAATTACCACATACCTTAGACTTTCTCAGAGTGCTGACTTCGACCGAATCGTTGGACCTCCCCGGAATAGCATAAAATCTCCGAACACCAACTTGGAGCAACTACTCAATGATTACAATTTACAAGGCCTTGGAGGCCGACTTTTACAACATTGCCTCCCTCCTTCAAGTTGACGCTACCTAGCTTGGTTCATCACGTCTCCCACGTCTGTAGCAACCTCTTCAGTCATACATTTTCATGCTTTAACACAGTTTTATCCAATGTTGGAGAAGGCGCTAGGCGCTAGGCAGTCGGCGAGGTACCGCCTAGGGATTAATCGGGATTAATCGGG
>WOUH02023626.1:0-14190 GCA_009936405.2 Stevia rebaudiana
CTTGAACAACAGCTTGTACGAAAAACTCGTCTTCCTCACTTGATGATCGCATGATGATGTTTTTTTGGTAATTTTTTAGAGTGAAAGAGAAAATGAGATTTGAAGGTTTGAGATGATTTTGAAAGAGATTATGTGTAGTATATATATAAAAAAAAAATTTATTTTGTTCTTTTTTTTATTTATTCTACAACGGTCACAAGGACCGAATATCTTAAAAAATAACGGCTATTTTTTAACCCACGACGGCTGCACGAGGAAGACGGCGTCTTCGATAACGCCCCGGAAAAGGGGGCGCGGGGCGGTGTGCGGGCGTTAAGGGGGCGTCGTGGCTGGGCTAAACGCCTGTGACGACGGGTACACCGGACAGCCTAATTAATGTGTTACAGCCATGTTGCAAGAGGTACAAACCCATCTAACATTGGTTATAGCAATCTCTTCCAAGGAAAGAAGATCGTGAATAAAACTTTATGTGACGTATAGGTTAAACTAGAAAACGCACCCGCGCGTTGCGGCAGATGTTTAACACACAAATATATTGGAGCGTCCTAGTTTGTTCCTAACTTTCAAGTAGGCAAGTCAATTATATGCTTGGAAAAGCAAAAATAAAAGGCAAAACAAATATCATCCATGACCATACTACATTTACAAAATAAATGTTTAGCATCCCACAAAAACTGCTACATTATATGTAGCTTTAATAATTGGCACCAAAAATCCGTTTCCTACATTTGATCCTCTTAAACACCACAAACATTAACTACAGGTCAACTAAAAGACACACATTTGGTATATTTTTTATTTTATCTTATACCATCCTATTCGTAATTACAACATACAAAGATTTGTATCATTGTATGGCATCTAAGCTTTCATCCTTAGCCATCTTATAAGGTCAAGCTACATCTACATACAAATTTTGTTTTTAATATATATGTATAATGACAAAGTGTTAAAAGATTTCTTCTCCTTCTTATCAACCGTTAAAAGCTTGATAAATGTTATAAATTAAAGACATTTTTTTGTTTGTAATGGAATAAATGTAAATAGTTATTGACTTTTATTTAGTTTTCTCATTTATAGTTATAAATTTTTGGGATGTTATTATTCTTGTGAGAAATAAATATATGAAACTATCAATAAGTTCTTTTGTTTAAATTTCAATATAATGTTGTTATATTATAAAAAAAAAATAACATACTGGACCTATACATTAGATGTGTGTAATATGACATTTACGTACATGTCATATATGTAATATTACACAAGTCGCATCACAAATGCCAGTTGATGTGAGGTTAATTTTCCCTTGTTAATATGTTTATTTTGTATAGTTTTAAGTTATTTTGTGTGCGTTTTCAGTTGGATTTATCTATACTTGGTGTTTATATGTTTT
The DNA here is from genome assembly GCA_009936405.2 of Stevia rebaudiana. NCBI lineage: Eukaryota > Viridiplantae > Streptophyta > Magnoliopsida > Asterales > Asteraceae > Stevia > Stevia rebaudiana. Next base: position 1,394 of record WOUH02023626.1, read on the forward strand.
GTAGGTAATTGTGTGCCAAAAAGGTGAAAACAAGCTTTAATCTAGAAGGCACGAGCACACAAGAGAAACCAAAAGCAAAAGAAAAGGATTCTAGAAAACCATGTCTTCGTGCCATGCGAAGACCATGGTCCCTAACTTAGCTACACACGAGCATCCTTAAGACGAAATTTTTAGTGTCCGACTAATTTGTCCTTCGCGCCACACAAAGGACTAAAGAGATAGAGTTCGCGACACGTGAGGGAACCCAAAACTAGGAAAATTAGGTGAATCAAATATAACTGTGAAAATCACGACACATTCGAAAGTCTTACTTCCCACCCGTGTCCAGAGCGCAAAAATGCGATTTTTTGTCCCAAAATAATATCCCACTCAATTCCATGACACAAACGCAATTCAAGAACAATATTGAAGATTCCAACATCACCATGAGTAGCTAATTGCTTAGTGGTCCTCTCCGGGTGTCGGGTTTGTATTGAGAGCATGTATTTTATTTTTATTTATTTGATTATATACTTGGGATTAAATTTGTAACCCCTTAAGTTACGTTGAATTAAATTGTTATTTTTCCCTTAAAAGATTAGGCTCTATTGATTGTTTATTGAATTGAATTGGTTTGTAATTGAATATAACCCTTAAGTTTAGCTCTTCACTTATCACTTGATTAATTATATACGTAGTCACCATTAAATATTAATGGCTTCCCACTAGAAGAAGATTACCCTTTTTTTCATAAGTGATTAATTATGTAATCACGTGTAATTACGCGTTTTATGCTAGTAGTTTATAAATTAAAATAATACTAAAAGAAAAAAACTTAAGAGAATGTCACGTGTCATTTTATGGAATCATTTTTATATTTCATGTTAATGATAAAGATGTAGAATACGATTATAAATTTTTTATATATTGTAGGTATCCCGTTCATTCTTATGTAACTTGAATAGCCTTCATACACTATACATTTAAATAGTTTAATACATTACATGCATCTTTAGTATAATCTCTTACATACAAAGAAAAAGTTTTTAAAAACCCGCAAATTGCGAGTAAATTATCCCAAAGAAAGACTATATATCTGTTTAATTTTATGCAAAAAAAATTTATATATAAGGCATTGAATATACTTTTATTAATGTGCTGGTTATCTAACGTACTTTAGGATAGTCGCCTAAACATGTTTTCTTTTAGGTAGTACGTAACCCAAAAAGTGATGATGTGTAATGTATGTGGCTTAGTTTTGATAATCTTGTCTTACACTTTGACAATATTAAATCATGACGGTTTATATAATACTTTGTGAAACACAACACGTTGGTTTTTTCAAAAAAATTTAGCAACTTGAGAATAATATGAATTAAGTTCAACGAAATTAAAAAGCATAGCTTCGTTACTAAACCAGAACATTCAAATTAAAAGTAAGAGATTCTTTAGCATTAGTGGCATTAGATCTATATATTTCTTTTGGCATGAAAAGCATAAAGATTGTCGTTATCACTAATTAACAATTTCGAAACTGTAATCTAAATTTTTTTTAACAAGGCTGATAATGCTACGAATTGGGTAAATGGTCACCGTTATAACGATCACTCCATAAGCCCAAACCCTTACCTCTAGCCGGGCCCACCACCCTATCCGAACCCACAATATTTAAAAGTAGCAGACTTGTGTTTAATCACTTCCAAGTGTCGATATTTTTCTCATCTTAATTCTCCATTATTTTTCTCCCCATAACTTGTCGCATTAATCATTTAACACAATAACACCTTCATATACATGTAACATTAATTCCTTACCCAAAAAAACCATTATATCAAATCCTAATAGTTATTATATTTTTCTACCAAATGTCTGCCTCGAAATCACGTTTCCGGGAAAAGCAGCCATCGAGGATTACCGATGACCAGATTGCCGATCTTATATACAAGTTACAACAACTTATTCCTCATGATCAAATCCACATCACTCATTCTCATCATCACAAGGTTTCTTAACTGTTATTAGCTTCATTTTTTTTCTTAATTAGTATCTATTTAGTTAATGAACAATGGAATACTTTGATTATTACATATTTGAATTAAAGATATGGTTTTATTTTAAGTAGTTCTGTTTAAATTAATAGTGTTAGTTGATATTATTTTAATTATTTAAATACTAGTTGTGTGTAGGATTCAAGTGCAAAAGTGTTGGAGGAGACATGTAATCATGTAAGAAGGTTACAAAGAGAAGTTGAAGACTTGAGCCAAAGGCTATCCGAACTTTTGCACTCCATGGACACCAACAGTCCTCAAGCATCCATCATTAGAACCTTATTCATGTGATATGCCACAATAACTAACATATATTGTTTTGATATTAATTACTAATATTTTTATATGTTGGTTCAGCCCCTTAGATCACACACTCAAAACACACACATTTACGTATAATAGAGTATATATTATAAACAAAGAAAGCCTTAAATAGGCAAAGTTACATGCGACATAAATATTGACTCAACAAAAATAAAATAACAAACTATCTCTAGATGCTCCTAAAGAATCGGTAAAATCCATCATCCATGACCAGTGACCCGTTAAACTAACCCGATTAATCCAACATTATATATGTTAAATGATTGTCATTGTCATTTTGAGTTCTTCTGCGCGCATGTACAATTTCCTTGAATCTGTCCAATACCAAGAATTTCTCTAACATGTTTTAGAATTTAACACCTTGGGTATGTTTATGTAGATATTAGAATCTTCAATCTTGGAATTCTGTAATGAAGCAAACTAGCAGGGGTGTGCATGTGTGGGTTTAAATAGACCACTTGAACTAATAGATATTAATACATTATTTATTGTTGAGTACATTTCACAGTAATGAGTTGGCGTGGCTCACCCCCACTCACGCCCCTACACCGCCCTATTTTACTTGGGCCTGAGTGGCCACGTTGACTAATAATAATCTGAACTATCACTTTGGCCAAGATTAATCTCAACTATCACTTTGGTTGTCAATAGCAATCCCATAAGCAAAATTATCAAAGTTATCCACTTGATTTACAGATGATTTATACTCGATTTTGCTTATACGTTTTTGTATAAATATCATTTTCATACGAACTAAGAGGAAATCAAGTGTAAATCTTTAATAATTTTACTTATGGGATTACTACAGACAACTAAGGTGATAGTTGAGATTATTCTTGGTCAAAGTAATAGTTCGGATTATTATTGGCCAATGTGACTGAAGAAACAGAAAACTAATGTATATAATCAAAGCTTTCTATTTCACGTAATATGGAATCACAATACAAACAGAATCCGAATTATAGATGTTTTTCTATCTTCTGGGAAATCTGTAAAAAACTCTTTTTCTCCTCTCTCAATCGACTATTTATGGTTAACTTCAATAAGTGACCATTGATGAGGGAAGCATATCAACAGTTGGAATTCATTGATGAAGAGGGCGTATAGACAGTTGGAATTCTTTGATGAGGAAGGCATATAGACAGTCGGATCGGACCGGATGTCTTTTGGTCCTACATACCGGGTAGGTTTATTTTGAGACTTGCCGGGTGGGTTTTATCCGTTTTACTTACTATCCTCTATAGTGACATAGTTCGGATTATTAAAATCCAATTTGCCATTATATATTATATAATTATTAGACGGTTGACCATAAGGCGCATAAGCCTCAAGGCCATGCACACGAACTTGCGAATAATTTGAAATCTTGAATCAATTACCAAAAAAACGGAATCAAGGATTTTACTTGTGTCATATATTAATAGCTAACTTAATATAACACGTCTGGCGAGACGCTTCGTTTAAAAATGCGTTTGTTTGAATTTATGGATATGTGACACTTCCGATAAACACTAAGTTTAAGAAAAAGAAAAACCAAAAACACGTAAAAAAATCAAGAAAATCCAAAAACATTATAAAATACGAAAATGAGAGATCGATCAAACTGTTGAGAAGTGATAGTACATTGAAAAATATTTTTTAATAATTGTTTTGATCGAAAAACAAAAAAATACAAAAATGAGAACCATAAGTACTTGGTATGATATGATTGGTATGCTTGACATTTCATTGATGTCAAAATCGAACAATTAAACATTATTACCAATCTTTGTGGTGTACATCATGAAAGGTCTAGTGTTTGACAATTGCCTTGATTGTGTGGCTGCCTTACTTATGTAATTGTTTATTGTCAAAACAAGTTAAAAATTTTCGCTGTTTTGATCATGTGTTTCATTTTCTAAAGAAATTCTGCTTATTTTTCTTTTTGTTTTTAAAACATGGACTTTCTCTACGTATACGGAAGTACCGACCTAATTGTAAAGTTTTAAACATATTATTTTTCGTTTACAAATCTGGGCTTTCTCTGCGTACAGAAGTATCGACCTAATTGTGAGATTTGTAAAGACTTTTAATTTATTTAATTTAGTAGTTTTGTTCATGACATGGACTTTATATGTGAATACGAGAGTTTAAATCTTATGGAAAGATTCATGAACGTTTCTGCCTTATTTTTGCATTATCATTTCAGATAAAAGTATAATAAAATAAACACAACAGCATCATTGTGAGTTGGGTAATTTACAAAACGGGGATACGTCTGATTGAGTGTGAGCCATAAGATTATATGTATAGCTATCAAAGTGAATTACAAAATACACAGTGAGTGTTAAAGTTGAAAATGGATCAATATACCGGTAATCGTCCTTGACTTGTGTGTTTCTAAGATGAAAATAAATAAAATAGATCCTTGCAATGTTGTTGAAAATATCTACCAATATTATCTCATGTTCGGATTTTTCTCACAAAAAGATCATTTATTTTTATTGCATTTTATTTCAATTTCTTGAATTAAATCATTTGAAAAATCCAATAATATTTTAGGTGTGTTTTGATATAAAATTAGAAATACCAAAAACATTTTAAGTGTGTTTTAGCATAAACTTTAGAAGAAGCAAAAAGATTTTATTTTTTCTTTATTTTTTCGATAAACCAATGTGAGATATAAAATTGTGTGATCGTACGTTGTCAAGATGATACATGTTAAATTCTAAGACATGGTCTTGTATTGTGTCTTTGTGGTTTTCAGATTAAATTTTCAAAGACATTGATTCGAGAAATATCCAAGGAGGAACTATTACTAAAGAAGAGATAAAGCTTGAAGCGCTGAATGTCAAAGTAACTCTAGGTTGAAGATTAAAGATTCAAATCTGATGAATGATGTCATGCTAGATTCGAGGGGAATCTGTTAGCGCATTTTCGTGTATAGCATGAAGATTATACTACATCGAGTCATGAAGAATACAAGAATGATCACATGCTAGGTCCAAGGGGAAATTTGTTAGTACATTATTGTATGTCCCTAGCATGATGATCAAGATATGTAAATTTCAGTACATTTCTTATCTCTGTCACATACTAATGTGACTAGAAAGCTCTGTCACATGGATATATGACAGGGAATAGTATAGATAGTCAAGGTCATATTACATGTTATAATCTTCTTATTCGTATTGTAAAACTTCTTGAAGAATATTGAATAAAAAGCTCTCAAAGTTTATTTACATTTTGTTCCTGATCTACGTCTCTAATATCATCTGATTAACGAATTCTGCGCGTCAATCGGATCGCGTAATCAATACGGCATCGTGCTCACGATCTTTTCAGATCCTACAAAGTGATCCTTTGTCACATGACAATTAATGCGACATGGATTCTCTGTCACATACAACCATGTGGCAGAGACCTAAAACATATCAGAATCTTGTATACTTTATCATCATGCTAGAGACATGTAATAATGCACTAACAATTTATAATCAAAACATTATATGCGTTATATTATGTACCAAGAATACTAACTATAGCTAATAATACTTTGCATCAAATCTAAACGAACATACTTATATTTAATTAAATATAATTCATCAATCTTGACGTACAAACCAAACTAAATTTATATACTCGTTGTGTTATTGTTATAGTACTCAAGAATCATAGTTATATACATATATTCAATCATCTAGGTTTATTGTATTTTTAATATGTATTTTTAACTACAAACCAATCACACTTTATTATTATACTTCTACCATCGAACTAATCTGTTAATCTCTTTTGTTAGGATTTGATTCGTGATCTCCAATTTATAATAAAGACAGTTTTTATCAAATGAGTGTTGTTTATTTATTTGAGTTGGTTTATTAATTAATATAAGATTTTAAAGTATATTTTATGGTGGTGGATCAACAAATTGTAATAGTTTATAACTTACCTCTTTCGTACAGAACTCTACTAATAATTAAAATAAAAAATAATCAAAGACTAGAGCTTAATGTTAACTCACCATGCAATGTTTTCTTTCTATATAAAGCTATAGAGCTCAATGTTAATATACATACTCACATTAAATCTAAAGACAAAATGGATTCACAAAGTGAGAAACTGATCTCCCAAGAAGAAGAAGAAGCTCAACGAGAAATATGGAAATATATTCTTGGTTTCACTCCGATGGCTGTAGTCAAGTGTGCAATTGAACTCGGGATCCCCGATATTGTTGAAAACCACAAAACCCCAATCACACTTGCCGAGCTAGCATCAAAGCTCGGATGTTCGACCTCGTTGTTGCATCGGATCATGAGGTTCTTGATCCAATACAAAATATTTCAAGAAAAACCAGTATCCGACACTTCTTCTATTGGGTACACTCACACACCATTGTCTCGGCTTCTATGTACGCGTGGAACTTCCACACGTAGCATGGCCGATTTAGTGCTTTTAGAAAGCAGCCCGGTCATGTTGGCTCCATGGCACAAGCTAAGTGCTAGGGTTTTGGGGAAAGAGGAGTCCCCTTTTGTGGCGGCACATGGTGTTGATGTGTGGGGATACGCGGCGGCGAATCCTGGTCATAGTAAGCTTATTGATGATGCCATGGCGTGTGATGCTCGGGTGGCGGTTGGGGCGGTGATCGAGGGTTGTCCGGAGGTGTTTCGAGGGTTGAAGACGGTGGTTGATGTTGGTGGTGGTGATGGGACGGCGTTACGGTTGATCGTTGAGGCTTGTCCGTGGATTAGTGGAGTTAATTTTGATCTTCCGCATGTAGTGTCGGTGGCTCCTAAGTGTAACGGGGTTGCACACGTTGGGGGTGATATGTTTGATCATGTTCCGAAGGGTGATGCCGCCTATCTCATGGTTAGTCTATTCAATCTTTTTAGAATATTATTCCTCTTTTGATGACTTTTTCTATCGTTTTTAGTGTTTATTATAATAATCAAAACCCCTAAAGAAAGATAATTTGCAGTTTAATTATAATTAAAGTAAAACGAAAATATTTAATATGAGTAATTTATAAAAAAAATATAAAATTTTTATTTCGATCGAACCATGGTAATTGCTTTTAAGCGAGATTTTCGTAACCAAGCCATGTATGTGGTAGTGTTTATCTTATGCTTGGCTTATAACCTAGTGGCAATCCATTGACTGGAGGTCTTAGATTCAAATCCCGATTGAGGTCAGGGGCGGTGATACAATATCAAAGTTCTAGATCCGCCACTGATTGAGGTATTTCTACTAAGTCAACATCGATTAGCGGTTGTGACTCTAGCTAGTCCCGTGAGCGTCAAACAAGAGAGCGTCTCAGGTGATTGACTCTGCGTCATTAAAAAAATTTACACTCAAATGGTTTAAAAACTGGATAGTTCAAAGTTAAAACCAGTTGTCTATGTAGCCATCTGGGCAACTGAAGACGGCTCAAAGTGGTATAGCTATACCTACAAGACGCTCAGGGCCGTCTTTGAGACTCAGGTGTCTAGTGCAAAGTCCAAAAAATGGCCTCTATATATAATTTCTTTTCTCACAAATCAATGATAACTGAGATAAAATAACTGAATAACACTACAAACAATAATATTGTGACTTTATCCAATTGGTATAAGATTGATTTGGAACTTTATCTTATTGGGTTATTTTATATGTGAATCAATACTTAATTAACACATTAAATAAATTTGATCCTTTAATCTACATATACTTTTATTATAATTTTTGTTTTATAAATATATATACTTTTTTTATAACTATATATAAAAAAAATTCGAAAATTTTTTGCCTCGGAAAAACGGACCATGTGTAGGCTGGTGCACCTCTCGCAGTCTCTGATAGCCTCCCCTGTTAGACGCCTAACTGGCTAACTTAGTGCGGCCGACATGTCTAGTCCAGTTTTGAAATTAATGCAATTGTGAACGGATTTTTCATGGGCGGCCTAACTATACCGCTTATACCTTTTTATTATATCAACGATTTGGCTGTCGCACGTTGATCCTTTTAAATAGAAGTCATGGTTCCGACTGCATCATGCCCCTACAACATTTATTAAACTGCAGAACTGGGGCATGTTATTTATTCTAGCAGGTTACAATGTTACATTATTTTGTTAACACTGGACTATATTCGATTTCTAAAATTTGCAATATCATTCTAGGACACTAACATCGTGTATTTTTATACTCATTTTTTTTTTCAAATGACTTAGATATCCTTGTTATAAAAAATAGAAGTGGATAAATTCTACTCTGTCTAATTACGAAACTCTCTCTCTCTCTCACTCACTACCCAACGCCAAGACCAGGGCTGTTCACAAGCCGAACCGACCCGAGCATGTCATGGCTCTAACTCAGCTCTATTATAAACCGAGCTGGCTCGGCTCGAATCGAATTGCAATCCGAACCTAATATGTGAGCTCTAACTCGGCTTGATTTTAAACCGAGCACGCTTGGCTTGGTTCGTTTTGGCTCTGTTTAAAAAGGGAAATTTAGTATGGCTGCATATTTTAAGTTCAACATACGTCATATTAGTATATCATATAAAAAGTCTATATAAGGGATACAAAAATAGTCATAACGTTCAACAGTACCATAAATATGTTCGATATTCAAAAATCACAAAATAAGTTACATGAGAAACGGACTGCCAACTGCGGAGTGGAGGACTGATTGATGACCAAAGGATGGAAATGAATTTTGGGTTTTAAAAAGGTTATATGTGAATAATAAAAATATTTATTTATAAGGGCTTCAAGTTTGATTAATGGTAATGGGTATCTAAATCTATTTATAATAATATAAAAACTAGAACTTATATTAAATTAGACGAGCCGAACCTACGAGCCGAGCTACGACCCGAGCCTGCCTTGGCTCTAACTCGGCTTGGTTACAAAACAAACCGAGCCGACTCGGCTCGGTTACAAACGAGCTTTATTCGAGTCGAGCTTTTTCGAAGCTTTTTCCGAGCGAGCTCCGAGCTACGAGTTTTTTGGACAGCCCTAGCCAAGACTAATAACAGTCTGTGATGTGGTTATTCAATTCTTAGCTAGCTAGCTTTTCAGATCGGGACGGTGTTGGTGGTTATTCTGTAGGTTTTGACAACGATCGTGGTGGGGATTACTGGTAAATAAACAAATGAAACCGTCCTTTTCCCCCATCCGAAAATACGTTGCCTAAATTGGTTGGTATTTCGCGATGGTAGTTTAGATCATCAGCTACTTGTAGTTTGAGAGAGAGTGTATGTGTGATGATACTTTGGTGACTCTTAAGGAATTTTGATTATAATTCTTTATCTAAAATCAAGTTCAATGGTGTTATGGTCACTTGACAGAAAGTTAACATTTCTAACAATGTAAACGTCCTTAAAAGATATTGCATGATTTAAAAAACCAAATAATGTCTAATGCTAATAAATAATCATTAAGTAACATGCAACATGGTACCAACCGGAGTGTGTCGTGATTCACGATGAACGTATATTATCCATAATCATTTTAAAGGTTTAATACTTTAATATGTTTATTATAGAATTAGTCATTTAAATAGTGTTAAATACTTGCACCATCTTTTAAATTTTAGTTAAGGATCATAACAATGGTTTTTAATATTAAAAGACAACTAAAAAGTTATCTAGCACGTTATGAAGGGTTAACTTTTACCATTACTATGTATAGATAGTCTACCAAAGTAGTGTTATACATAGTATTATGTGATTTACCTCTATCAAGTTGGTGGTGAGACCGGTCGGTGAGTGCTGGTTGTGAGACCGGTCGGTGGGGGACGGCTAATGTTAGCATGCACCATTTTACATAATAGTAGTTTACATCGGCGCGTAGCTAGCAACCGTCATGTATCACAACACAAAAAACAAAGACCAAAAGTAAATAAAGAAAAACGTTTACACGTTGCAACTCATAAACAATTACACATAATTTACTTTTTTTAATCCACTCTTTTCTTATATAAAGTCGTTCTTTTTTAAACATTTTCCTAAAATCGTTCATACTTTGAACGTTAATATAACCCTTTTATAAAAACATCTTTATGTACAAATAATCTTATATAAATGGCTGTTTACATCTTTTATAAAAGATAAAATAAGACAGAACTGATTTTAAGAAAAGAAGTATAAAATCTCAAAACTTACTTTTAAATCATTTGCTTTTAGGCTTTTTTGGGTTAAACCGTTCATTTTAAAAGCAAACGATTTTAGAAAAGTCTACAAAAATGGACAGTTTTGATCCTTTTAAATTGTTCATATTTTAAAAAATTGTTTAAAAAGACATTAATATAAAAAGATTAAGAAAGACGTTTATATAAAATGGTTTAAACATTTTTAACGGTTAAAAATCAAACAATTTTTAAGCTGAAATGCTATAAAAATAGAAGTTGAAAACCGAATGACACAAAAAATGCCGTTTATAAAAAACAGCTTAAAATAAAGGAACGATTTTAAATAACTTCTAAAAAAAGAAGTTTGAAAATCAAACGCTTTTTAAACGGTTTATGAAAAGATAAGTTCAAATAAAGAACAAACGATATCATATAACTAACGTTTAAAAAAACAAGCGGTTAAAAAAAAGTTTAAAATAAACCATTAAAAAAAGTTATATAAACAACAATTTTTTTTATAGTAAAGACAAATTTATTTGCATACATCAATAGTTGTTGCATTAAATAATAAGCGTAAAGATTAGAAAAAAAAATATTAACATAGTCTTCGAACTATTTAATGGCGTTACTAGTTTGAATAAATAGTCCTTATGTGTAGATTAATTTAAATACCTTTATATTTAACTGAAAAATGTAACAAAGTTAGCAGAGGATCAAACGATTATATATAGAAATTGGTAGAGGTGTTCAAGAAAATTCGAATCCGAAACCGAATTATCTGAAATTACGAATGCTAATTATCCAAAGTTTTGGATAATCCAAAGATTCGGATATCCGAAATTTTTGATTCGGATATTGATTTTGAAATTTTACGGATATTTTGGATAATATTCAGATACTTCATATAATTAGGATATTTTTCGGATATTCGAATAATTTTCGGATACTTTCGATATCCGGAATATTTTTTTTATTTCTTTTTTCTAAATCATGAAATAATAAATATTTTTCAGATTGCATACCCGAATCCGTATCCGAATTTTTGATATCCGAAATTTCGGATACAGATTCGGATAGCGAAAATCAGGTATCCGAAATTTCGGATAACCAAGTTCGAATATCCAAACTACCAGATATCCGATTTTGAACACCCCTAGAAATTAGGGTTGAGATATTAGAACTTTTTTTAGCATAAATAAATCAAACCAATAGATCAAAATAGTAATTTAATACAAGAGATAAACTTAAAATTTTATAAAGTCTTAGGGGCAAAAATAGCATTTAAATATCAAGGGGCAAAAATAGCATTTAAAGGTAACGATGAGTGACTATAATGTTGAATCCAATATATATTGATTGGTTGTATTAATAAGAGCTAAGTTAGGTGGTGTTTGTAAGAAATTATTGCTTGAAATGAACTATATTATAAAATAAACTACAAACATCCTTATTGAGGTTTACTTCAAAATCACGTTTTGTCATTGGACTTTAAACTTAAAAAACCAGTTAAGTTTAGAGATGTAAATTGTTAAAAACAAAAAACACATGAACAGTGATGACGACAACTCTTAAAGTTTTGGGTTCTGATTTTTAAGTAAGCCGCAAGGACAAAAATTCTTGTATGGAAGTTAAAACTTAGTTTTAAACTAAGAGCTCTTAGGCTGTGTTTGATTTCGGCTGACCGAGTCCGCGGGTCAGCCCGTTTGTTTCATCCGAAGCCTCATCTGATCGAGAAGCCTCATCTGACCGAACCATGATTTCTGTCTGACCGGGACCTCGATTTGGAAGACGCTGACCCGCTGACTGGTGCTGGACTGGGGCTATCGATGATCGATCGGGAGCAAAAAAACCCAAGGGCTGTTTGATGATCGATCGGGAGTTTCGACAGGATGTCGATTTCGTTCTCGACTTCATTTTCCGGCACGGCGGAGTGACTGTGGCTGTGGTGCGATGGTTTTTTGACGGCGACGAGAGGGCCATTATGGAGGAGGGCTTTGTAGACGGTGGCTGTGGTGCAATAATCCATGGCAACCGCGGCCGATAAGCTTCTGATCGGAGAAATTGTTGGTGGCGGCTTCTAGTGACAGTAGTGGTGGAAGTGGTGGTGGTGGTGGAAGATAGAAGGAAGAAGATAAGGAAGAAGATAAGGTATGTGCTGTGTATCTCTCTTTCTCTCTCTGCTTTTGCATTTGTTCATTTAGTGACAATATTATTATGGAATTATTAAATAGCAATGCACTTTTCTTATTTTCACATGAGAATTAAAGGTTATTTTTTTTAATACAAAACACAATTTATGGTTATTTTTATCATTCAGCAGAGTCAGTCAGATACAGAATCAAACAGCCAAGTTTCA
>WOUH02023645.1:0-14187 GCA_009936405.2 Stevia rebaudiana
GAGATTCAATTATATTTATGAAGATCAAAATCAACAATTCAGGTTTGTTTAATTGTTTAGTTTCATGTTTTTACACCAAAATGTACCTGTATTTTAACCATCCTCTGTATAACATATACAAACATCGGTATTCAGTATATTTTACCAAATTTATAGACTTGATCAACCATTCATGTTTCTGTTTTCTGTATTTGAATTATGAACACTAGTTATTAAAGATGAAGTTGAGGGTACCATTCGAATAGTTTTAGCTTGGTCGTGATAGAAATTCAAAGAGGTTTATTTATAGTTCCAAAGACTAAACAAAAAAGAAGAAAGAAAAAACTCATACATGCCATTGAATATGGTCCATTTCACAAAAGCTATTTAACAACTAATTTCCAAGAAAATGGATTTCACAACACCTGGAAGCCCTTGGAACCTTAAGCAACCAGGCACCCAACCGCGTTTCTTCTTCTGCGCATAAGTTTTCCCAAATGATAGTTACCATCTTCAAAACCATTGCGTTCCCAAACATATATTCCAGAAAACTTAAATCCCACTTTTGCCCTTTGCCTTTTGAATACTTGAAAGTTGTAAGGTTTGTTAGCATACAAGCAGGAACCAACTTGGGCTCAATCCAACTATGTTCTTCAGCCTTTTGTATACAATACAAACAAGTTAGACAAAAGTAATTATTACAATGGGATGAAAGATGTTATACAATAAAATACAAAAGAATTTTCTTATAAAGTAAAAACTCAATATATACCTCTTCAATGCACAAATGTTTCAATTCAGGAAAACTTTGAAGAAATTGAAGGATTATTCCATAGTGCCAAAAACCCTTCAACACCAATTGTTTCATGTTTGGAAAAACGGGCACACGCGAAGTGAATGGGAACATTAAGTCAATAAAGGAACTTACGTTGTGAGCAAAAAAAAACTTAACTCCACTTATTCCCTTTAGAAGTTGAGCCCACAAATGATGATATGATTTTCCACTAAACGATATAGAAGCTGTAACCAGATACCATACATCTTCCATTACAAAATCCGAGCATAAAACTCCACCAACGTATAGGTATTCAAGATTAGGGACGTTTAATACAACTCTATTGATACGATCACCCCATTTTACCCATATTAGTTTAAGTCGTTTCAAAGTAGGAATATTGAATATGTAATCTTCTTCATTCTCGTTGTACCAATTTGATATTTCTAGAGATAAACTTTCAAGCATTGGGCAGCCACGAATGAGTTTGAATGCACTGACAAAAGGACTGGTATAAACAGTAATATCAAGGCTTTTCAGACTAGGAAGATTGAACGGCTGATCGCTCAACTCAATGCGCCAATTATCTATTCTAAATTTTGTGAGTGTCTTGCAAGTGAACAAGCTTAAAGGCAACTGAAGACGGATAACATTTACATCTATGTCAAGCTCATGCACGTTTAACCACACCGCCTCGTTTATCCAATTTAACACATCATAAGACGTTGCAAACCAACCTTTAGAAATGTGTAATCGAAATAAATTAAGTTGCGATGTTTTAAGAAACTTTAGCACACTTTTTGTCCAGCTATATGAAAACCGGAAGGAATTTATGTCATTTTCATCAAAGTCAAGGTTTGTGACGAACGTCCAACTGTACCTCCAATTTTTTGATAAAATGCTTGTTCGCACAGCAAATATGGTAGGCAGTAGAGAGAGTATCTCTGAACGAATCTCTTCAGGCATGCTACTAAGCCTGTCTACATTCTGTAAACTCATTGTTTAATTAGCTTCCTAAAAATTCAAACACAAAAAAATTCAAATCACCATCGTATATAGCACTTCCAATTGAAAATATGTATGCAAAGTCCAGTATTAGTTTCAAAGTAAAAACTGTGAAATTGTGGATCTTGTAATTCTAAACACTGAATCGAAAATAGGTTGTTGATTAAAGGTAAATAAATTATTACAACTGAAATCTCTCACCTGCGCATTCAAAGATGATAACCTTATGAATCGAATTCTTACCTGCAACGCCAAGAAGAAAAGCAACTAGGGTTGTGATGTGAAGGCAAAATTCACGTTACATTTAGCTCGATCTTCTGAAATTAACGACAAAAATAAAACTCCTAAAAGGTTCGGAGAATTTACCAGGAATCACTTATTTGGAAAAAAATTGAAAATTGAATAACACATTTTAAATAATTAAAAAAAGTTTTTGGAAAACAAATTTTTTTGGACCTAGACTGTGCGATGCGTGCCAGGGTGCCTTTGGCAACGCGCCTACACCGCCCCAGCCCCGCGAGTGGTATAGGTACATGTTTTCCATCCACACATCTCACAAATTTTCTTTCCATTTTCTTAAAAAATCTTCAAATTTATCTATACCATCACCCAACCAATATTATAACACCCCAACCAACCGAAACCTGAATACCCAACGTCCGCAAAACCCAAACCAACTGCAGACCCATAATTTTTCTTCATGTAAAACCGAAAACTACCAAACACGGCTTATTTTAACAACCCTAATACTTATTACCGGCCTCAACAACCCTCACAACAATAACAATTTCTCACGATTGGTGATTTTGCTTCGGGTCATCAAGGTTTAGGTATGGATGACTTTCAACCGTTTTCGAGTCAACCCAAACCTGATCCCGGTCCTAGCACTCAAACCAACCTCGTAAACACAAGAAAAAAACAACCTGACGCATTAGGGACTGTTGAAGTCGTCCAAAGCCATCAAGAGAAATGGACAAGAGTATGCTTTGACAACAGGTGGGGTCGACACATTCGAAGACCCCATCATTTGTAATTTAAATTTTATATTTACTTTTTTTTTTTAATTTATATTTTTTAAGTAATCACTAAAAAAGTTGACATAAATTTTTAATTAATTTCAGTAACAATCAAAATGGAAAGGGGTTTTGGAAAAAACCTTGAAAAATATTTTTTTACGATAATGGGTCGTGCAGTGTATCGTATCAACGACATGGATTCATGGAGAGATATTAATAAAAAGGTCTGAAAATTTAACGGCATTTACTCACAAAAATATCAAACCCGACGAAGTGGCCAAAGTGATGAAATGATCCTCGATAAATCGTTCGATCAATATGGGATGGATTTTAATGGGACGTTCACACTCACTATATGTTGGAAGTTAAATAAAGATTGTCCCAAGAGGAAAAGAATCAGTGTGAGACGCATATGTGGTTCATCATGAAAGCGTTAAAAAACATTAGAATCAAGCAACTTTGGAAGTCAAGCTGGTTTAGACGCTCGCGTTGATTTTAATCTTAAAGACATTGACGAGGAAGACGAGGAAGAAGATTGACACTCGATTCGCCCGATAAGAAGAGATTGGTCAGGGAAGAACGAACGAAAGCTAAATGGGCAGCACGGCCATCATGTTTTCAAACGCATCTGAATTATCCACAATCGATAACTTATGTCAAAAGTTTGATGATTTCGAAGACATAAAAACACAAAGTTAAAGAATGATTGACTTGAAAATGTTCTTCATGAATATCAATCATTTATCTAGAGTCGATCAAGAATATGTCGAGCTCGAGAAGAAGCGTATTAGGAAAAAAATAGTATGACTAGGCGTATTTTAATAATAAAGTAATTTTTTAATTTTTAGGATCATTTAATTTTGTTTTCTAGCATGTATTTTTATTTTTATGATTAATGTAATGTTTTTATTTTATTTAATTTAAAGTATATTTATTAAGAAAAGAAAATTCAAAAAAAAAAACATATGACTGCAACTCCACTCACAATTACTTTTGGCATTTCCTTTCAAAGTGAGAGCCCAAGTGAGTAGGTCTCTTTCGTCCATGACGCGTACGTTACACGCTCATTTACATCCACTCACGTATTTTGAATAAAAAAAATAGAGAAGGATTAAAGTTGAAGGGCTGGAGTTGTGGAGAAGAAAGAGATACTTAAAATAGAGAAGGATAAAAAGAAAATTAATTAAATATAAGGGCCGAAGTGTAATAAATGAAAAGTTATTAAAACCGAAAGGAGATTTACGTGAAATATATCCCAAAGGGATATTATCATATATATACTTTTGATAAACACCTTAATTACATATATCCTAACATAAAAAACAAAATCGCATATATCCCATTTATCACAAAATATCCAAATTGACCATCCCATGTTGTATCGCTCAGGAGCCCACGATTGCGCATGTTCGTATATCCAAGTCTGGTTAACCAGAAGATGCTTATAAATTTGACCGATTGGTAGAACTAGAAAATTATGGTTGTAGTTCAATGTTAATGTGGCCACATTTTTGTTTAGAAATTAAATTTATGGTATTTGTTTAATACTTTGGCATTTATTTTTTAATTTGGGGAAATATATAGTTGTTGTCTTAGGAAAGAGAAATATGTAAATAAATCTCTTAGTAAACATATATGTAATAAATCAACTAGTAAACATAAGATGGGGTTTAGGAAGAAGAATATATGTAATTGATATTTATACTTACAAAAATATGTAATAATATGAGTTTAGAGCCGGATATATATAAATCCCATAGTATGAAAAGAGTAAATTCTTTTTGTGTTATTGTGTGGTTGAGTAAAGTTCATACGAAAACTACTTACTCGTGCGAGAACCAAAAAATTACAACTTAATCAACTTCAAACATTTCTCATTTCCTCATACATTATTATTTTCTAAAATGAATTGCACAACTGAATCACATTTTTTTTTCAAACGAGTATAATGAAGCAATGTTAAAAAGAAAAAAGAAAAATTGTGTCATAAAATTTTAATACTACATATATACAGTATGATGATAATTAACAAATTATACTTCTTTAAATTTATATTTTTGTTTCTAGAAGATATTTTTTCTGTTTTTTCTTTATATATTTATGTATACTGCATATGTACAATATAACATACTTCAATCATACTACATATATGCAGTATGATGATAATTTATATATTTTATTCATTTAAATTACTTTACACATTTTCTATAAGTGTTTTTTATGCATGTCTGTATATTACAAGTAATCGTTCAAAAAAATAAATATATGTGTACAGCAAGTATACTACATATATTTATGATGCGAATTTTTAGACTTTTTTTGACATAGCTTCGTTATACTCAATTGACATAGGAAAAAATTATGATTTAATGGTGGAAACCGTTTTAAAAAATAATAACGTATAAAGAAATAAAAAAATATTTAATTTTACTTATGTATGATTTTTTGATTTTCGCATAAAACATGGTTTCATCATGAACCACCCCACTTACCCTTGTGTGGTAATGATCCAGATGTAGACAAAAATAAGTAAAACTATATAATTATAACCAATTTTGTTCAATTGTAATATCAGTTTTAACTAAAATCACGATATTGAATATCATCTATTTTAACCGATAAGACTGATTAATGATAATCAATCATAAATGAGTGAGAAGAGGATTAATGATTAATCGACTATTAATCGAAAAATAATCAGGATTGTTAGGATCATTCTTAAACCTTAGCTTTACCACTCAGCCTATCAAACCACAATCGAAAAAAAAAATGTCACTAATCTTTATTTCGTTATTTAAAAATATAATCAAATTTTCAGAATTTGAAAAGGAAATAAAAATAAATACTTAAATTATAACGAAATAGCCACCGCCCTCTCTCTCTCTTCCCGCTTCTCCGGCGGCGCTGCGTTTTCTCCGGCATCCCTAATCAGCATCGATTCCGATAAGCTACACATAGATCCTGTTAAGTTGGTAAATTGTTTGGGGAATTTGATTTTGGTTCTCCGGAAGCCCTTCTTCCATTTCTCTTGATCGGGTATCACTCTCTACCCATTTTCCATTGTAAAAGGTAATTTGTTTTCGGCCATTATTATATTAATCGCATAATCTTTCAACATTAAACCTAGAAATTAAATCAAACCCTAATTGCTTTTCGTTGCAGATAAATATACCTATTGATCAGTTTTTAGTTTTGCATAATCGAACCTAATTTACGTTTATACAACTTCCTTTTTTTAATTGAATGATTAGTATTATAAAATCTGCATATATTCAAAATTGAAGTTCTTAAGTTTTTTTACGTAAATATATGTTTACGACCATTTGGATTTGTGAATTGCATACTCTAAATGATTTGCGAAGATCTTGTACTTTGGCTTTGATTTTACCATGAGTTTCATAAGTGAGAATGTAGAATATTGCTTGAAAATATTTTTTCACACTTTTTAATATTAAAATAATTTGTTTTCAACTTTTGTGTTTTGCTTTTAGGAAGAAAAAAAGCCTAACAATGAGCTCAACAAATAATGTAGATGACATGCTAAGTATGTTGCCCCAAGAGATTATTTCACAAATACTCTCTCTAATGCCTACAAAATTCGCTGTTCGAACTAGCATTTTATCAAAACGATGGAGGTACAGTTGGAAGTTGGTCACAAATCTTGATTTTGATGATATTCACCCCTTACATGATCAAAAGATCTTGTCAAAATTTGTGGATCGTGTAATGAAGTTTTGCAAGTCATCCAAAATTCAGTTATTTCGGTTACATTTTCTCAAAAGGCGGGTTGAAACTTCAAGGATATCAAATTGGATTAATAAGGCAGTCAAGTTCGACGTTTGTGAGCTTGACATAAATGTTGTCAAGTTTCAGCTTCCTTTAAGAATGTTCACTAGCAAGACACTCACAAAATTAAGATTAAATTGTCATCTATATGATCAGAATAATTGGAAGTTTCCATCTTCGATTTATCTTCCTTGCTTGAAAACTCTTGACATTGTTATTTATAAGGATCTTTATTTAAATGCATTTAAACTCATCAATGGTTGCCCAATGCTTGAAACTTTGTCTTTGGAAGGAACAAGGCGAAACAAAGATGAAGGTGATTACATATTCAATATCCCAACTTTGAAAAGAATGAAAATAACATTACCATATTGTTCAACAGTTATCAACAAAGTTGTTTTACGCGTCCCTAATCTTGAGTACTTATTCGTTGGTGGAACATTGTGCTCGATTTTTGTAATGGAAGATGTGTCATCTCTGGTTGAAGCCTGTGTCTCTTGTAGTGAAATAGAATATGATGATCTTCATTTGTGGGATGCGCTTCTAATGGGATTAAGTGGAGTTAAATCACTCTCGGTTCAAAAAGTAAGTTTTAAGCTTCTTATTGAATTTAGTGTGTTTTCTGTTAGTTAATGATTACTCTTTTAAATGTATTATGTTTTCATGTACTAACTCGCAATCCTGTGGGGCAGCCGCCTTCCGTGAATTATTTTTTTCCAATGGTATATATATGTTAAAATCCTGACCGACCCCCATAAAATTTTGTGATCTACCCCAATCTGCCTCCAATCCGCCCCAATCCAATTTTAATTTTTAATTTTTAATTTTAGTTATAAAACATTAAAACCCAAGTTTAAAATATGCCCGACTAATAATATAAACCCAGTTAAAATAAGTTTAAATCCATTATTAATTTTTATAAACTAACCAAACTCACAATTATCATCTATTAAATAAGTTCATTAAGAATTTTAATATATTAAACCAAAACCACTAGTAGCCCATTATGTTTTTCAATATGAAATTTTGTCTAGCTGATTATTTTTTAACATGACCCGACTCGATTTGACCCAAACCAGCCCGAAACATAAGAGAAAAATTATTATTTAGCGATACTCAGACGACCCTAAAATTTCTGTCCCCCATGAAAAAAATTCCGGGATCCGCCACTGCTAACTCGTGTACCTTTTTCTTGTTGAAGATACTATCCGAATTACCTCTCGCCTTTTTTCCAAACATGAAGCACTTGGAGTTGAGGAGTTTTTCGGACGTTAGACCACTCCTTCAGTTTCTTGAAAGTTGTCCCGAGCTCGAACATTTGTATATCGAAGAGGTATATTACTTAAGCGCGCTATTAATCTATAAAGCTTTATCATTCTTATTTTGTGGTTGTGAACTTTTTCTACCCAAATATTGAAATGTATTGTTTTTTATTGTGTCAGAAACAAGCTTTTCCGTGGTTCGGGTGGAGGTTGGCTCCGGGTTGTATGCTAACAAGCCTTACAACCTTCAAGTTTTCAATTTGCGAGCGATGGATACATGATATAGCGTTTCTAGAGTACATGTTGGGGAATGCAAAGGTGTTGAAGACAGTAACAATCACTTGGAAATATTCAAGCCGAACAAAAGAAGAAACTTGGTTTTGTGAAAAGTTGTTTGAGCTTCCGAGGGCTTCCAACTGTTGTGAGATTAGTATTAATGGAAATCGGTCTCATTTAACCAGCAAGTTAATTAATTAATTAGCTTTTCTGAAATTAACATCATATGCAATTTGCACAATCTATTTGTACTGAAAGTTTTGTTTTGCTTCTGTTGCATGTGACTACCAGCAAGTTAATTAATTATTTGGATTTTATCGAGGGTTTAATATTTTTTGGTGAATTTGGTGTTTTTCTTCATTATCTTCACAAGATTATTTAATGGTATGTAGGGGTTATAAGTTTTGGACTTTTGGGTATAGACGTATTAAACCGAAGACCCGTACCAATATCATTGCGTGAAAATTTGTCTTAATTATTACCGACATTTGTAAACCGAAATAACACAACATGTTGATAGGAGACTTGCATGGAAAAGGCAAGTCTCGAGTTTCCAGATAGAAATGATAAGATACCCAGCCATAAATAGAGATCACATGCTAGCTAGACTCAGCATGGCTAACATGGTGGAGTCTATAAATAAAGACCCTTAGTAACAGGTATATCCATCTCATTTCTTAACTCTCTTACTCTCTCTCTAACTTCTCTCTATACGTTTATTATCTCCTAAAAGCCAATACTTATCCTCACGCCGGAGTCCGATCGCAGGAGCAACCCTCATCCGGTGAGACTAACGGTTTTTCTTGCGTCTTAGCAGGTATCCTAGCTAGAAAAGGTCATACAGAAGTCCGGATTTTACTTCAAGTCATCTCTTTATTCGTTACTACAACATCTTTCAAAGTATGGCAATTTCTATTCTTTAATTACTTGTTTGACTATTTGCATTCTTATAGATTATTAAGTTCTTGTCTTCTTTGTGTTAATAACAAAAGGTTAAAGAATCAAGTTGGATTCAACCTGAGTTGGTTCCTACTTGTATGATAACAAACCTTATAACCATCAAGTTTTTAAATTGCAAAGGATGGGAGCAAGACATACAGATTCTAGGAAACATGTTGGGGAATGCAGAGGTTTTGAAGACAGTAACAATTACACGGAAGAAACTATGCATAGAAGAACAAGCGCGGTTGTGTGCATGGTTTCTTGCGGTTTCAAGGGCGTCTCATTATTGTGAAATCTATTTTCCTTAAAGTAGTTCTCCATGACTCCATCTACTGATAGTCAATTAGCTTTTTTGTAATATGAACCATATTCGGTGGTCTATATTGAGTCATCTCTTTTGAAACTTTAAAGTATTTACTTTAATTTACAATTGAATGAATTTTATATTTTGAGCTTCTGTTGTTTGGTCTTAGTGGCTTAGAGATTACTTACCAGAAAATGGATTACTATAATTTTAGAGAATTATGCCATTTTATAAGTTTAGAAAGGATGAATGCGATTCTCCTAGTTTTGGTAGTTTTTATTTGGGTAAGATACGAAACCGAAAATCTAGAAATCGTTCCTTAAACTAAAGGTGACAATCAAACACAATAACAAATGTTAATATTATTTGTTATTCTAAACCAGGAAAATAGTTTAACGAAAAAAAAAAATATCTTAGGTAAATATTGAAAAAAATTGGAATACACACTCTCTATTTTGACTTAAGGGGGAAGGAGGCATGTACTGAACCCGATTGGAATCAAGTAGCTTGGGTAGCATAGTATCACCATCGGCAATTGGTTTTGTAAGGTACTTGGGATACCAAAATCGGGTTCACTTTCTAAAAGGGACCAAAAACAAAGATGGAAAAAAGGTGGGTTACAGAGGGAAAAGGTGATGGTGGGAGTTCGGTTGGAAGGTTTTATTGATGGAGTGGATTTGATAGTTTTGAGTTGTATTTCGAGTAATTGGTTAGTGTTGAGTTAAAAAGGTGAAAAAATCTAATTAAATTTATGTGAAACAAAATTTGGGCTCATTGTGTTTTGCCCCTTACCCCTAATTAGGTGGACTTCACTTGCGGGTTGAGTTAGAAGTTCTGCAATTACCTCAATAATCAAAACCTAGGATGTCACTCATATTTAGTATCCTAAGGTATCAAGATATTAGATGGCAAGCCTTTTTATAATAATATAAATATAAAAAACCAAATATGATCACTTATAATCATAACGACATAACCTAAAGAACCCAAACCACAAGAAAAGTGAAACACACTTACAGATTTTGAACACAGCAGCTATCACTATGATGTCGTAAAACCTAATGTATCCCACATCGTGAAAACGGCAAATGAAAGTGTATATTTATATATTTATAGAACTACTCCTAAACATCCCAAACTCTATGGTTTTAGTAGAATTTTACTAGATGTGTTTGTTTGTTTTATAATTATTCTTTAAAGTTGAAAAGAAAAACGTTTGTTGTCATATTAATTAACAAACTTATAGGGGTCAATGTAAGAGTAACAAAGATGATAGGATAACTCGATCAAATCTATGGAAAATATGAAAAGAAAAAACTTTAAAGACTCATATTCTAAAAAAAATTCAAAATTGTCTGATTAATCTAAGAACTACAACAACTTTAATGCAGCTAACAAAATATGATATGTAGAAATATTGTTAGGTTTGATTAAAAGAAATCACTATATAAATATTTTGACCACATGAAAAGCCTTAATAAGCATCGACTTTAACGCCCACTTCAACAAAGAGCGTTTCTTTATAGTCGACCTAGAAAACCAAGTGGGATATACACAGCAACTAACCGAGATCGACACATGTCCTCACCATCAACAAGACCGGTTGTAAAACTATAACAGCAATATTTTTCTATTATAGTTTTACACAAGTGATTGTTACCCTTTTCAAAAACTCTGCATTCCCTAACATATACTCTAGATTCCTTATTTCATCTTTCCTTCCCGTAATCGGAACCTTAATGGTTCTAAGGTTTGTTAGCATACAAGCCGGAACCACCTTCATTTCAATCGAACTAAAATCTATAGGCTGTTGGTTTCAATATAAACAAATACCATGTCAATAGTATATTTGAGTAAAAGAAATAAACAAGTACACAATGCAAATGGTCATGTACCTTTTCAATATACAAATGTTTCAATCCAGGACAACTTTTAAGAACTTGAAGGATCTGTTCATAATGCCAAAAACTTTTCAACTCTAAGTGCTTCAAATTGGGAAAGTTGGGCAGATCAAGTAAAGAGGATCGAACCTTCAATAATGAATAAGCTAGTTAATGTTAGAGCATAAAAAGAAAAGTTATTCACACTAGTAGAAATTCATTTTTTAAGACGGTTAAAATGAATTTAATCGCCTTAAAAGATGTCGCTTCAAAAAATGATTTTCCATATTATGCATTTTATATGGCGGGTGAAAGTACCGCCTCAAAAAGGGAGGCATTTTATATGGCGGTTAAACCGCCTTAGCTTTCTTTTTTTGAGGCAATTCTTTTACCCGACATATAAAATGCATAATATGAAAAACTATTTTTTGATACGACATCTTTTAAGACGGTTAAATCCATTTTAACCGCCTTAAAAAATGAATTTGTACTAGTGTCACCCTAACTAACAAACAACACATTTTCCGTTCAAAAAAAAAAAACATTTTGAAGCCGATAAGAAGGAAGCTTAATTACCTTGTTAATTGAAAATGATTTAACTCCACTTACTCCGTTTAGGAGCTCAAACCACAGATGATCATATATTATCTCGCCAAACGAAAGGCATGCCTCAACAAGAGATGACACATTCTTCATTACCAAATATGAACACAATATTCCCCCAAAAAATAAGTATTCAAGATTAGGAACGTTCAAAACAAATTTGTTGATGTCTAATAGACGTTGAATTGTTATTTTCAATCGTTTTAATGTAGAAATATTGAATACAATATCTTCTTCATCGTTGTATGAATATACTTTTAAAGATAAATTTTCAAGTATTGGGCAACCACCGATGAGTTTGAATGTTGTGACGAAAGAACTTTTAGAAACAACAACATCAAGGGTTTTCAGACTTGGAAGATTGACCGGAAATGGACACTCGTAAAAATGAAAGAGATCAAATTTTAATTTTGTGAGTGTCTTGCAAGTGAACAAACTTGGAGGAAAGTTAAGTCTACATATATCTATATGTATGTCAAGCTCATGAATGTTTAACGTTACCGCCTCATTTATCCATTCTGATATACTTGACCTTTTAACCAAATTACTAGAAATGTGTAATCGAAATAAGTTTAGTTGGGATGTTTTGAGAAACTTTAGCACCGTATCCACATATTTTGTCATTCTATATACAATATGGAAGGGTTTATAGTGATTATCATCAAAGTCAAGGTTTGTGACAAACATCCAACTATATCTCCACCTTTTAGATAAAATACTAGTTCTCACAGCAAATTTCGTAGGCATTAAAGAGAGTATGTGTGAAAGAATCTCTTCAGGATTCTGTCTATGTTCTTGGACCTCATTGTTTCACTTCTTTGCATCCTAAAAAGTAAACACAAAAGTTCAAAATCACCGTAAGACCAACACAATCACAACACTCAAGAAAATTCCCTTTAAAAATATTGAAAATCCAATGTTAGTTTCAAACTAAAAACTTTGAAATTGCAGACTTCTTAATATGAATCATTTAATATAAAACTGGATCCCATTTAAAGGAAGATAAGTGTATAATTACGCAAACATAATAACTACTTGATCACATTCTTACATGTAAGGCAACAAGAAAAGAAATTAGGTTTAGGATTTGAAAGCATACATAGTAAAATTATATTCACGAGAAATTGGTAGCAGTAAGATTCATTTTGATTGTAGTTTAATTATTTTACAGGAAATTTACCAAATTAGACAAATTTGACTATATTTTAACAAAAATATGCATGAATTCTGAGGACTAAATCATAGAAAAGCGTTGGCAAAAATCTGGTTAACACCCAATCATATTTTGCCACCTCCAATTTCGCTGGCGTGCTTTTTTTCAAAAGCAACCACCCAGCATCTGACACACGTTTCATGTTCCCTGATCAGAAACATGATTTAACCATTACCAATTATATGCAGACACATGTCACTAAATGTCCCTTGCTAAAAATTTAAAAGTACATGCATTACATTTAGCCGATGCTTTTTAGTCAGAGTTTTTTTTTAAATTTAGCCAGCGCTTTTACTTTTTAGCTGGCGTTTTTTAAAATTTAGTCGGTGCTTCTATTGCCAGCGATTTTTAAAATTTAGCCGGCCCTTTTGGATTTTAGCCTCCAGATTGCATGCTAATTTTTGTAAAAAAATGGTAAAACTTGTCTAGTTTGGTAAATTTCTCTTATTTAGAATTGTTGGAGACCCAAAAAAGATTGTTTAATTTAGCATGTTGACCTTTCATAAGGTAACAAAAACTCCAAACACAAAGAGCAACATGCAACTACCATAGAACTAAATAACTTATAAGAGAAATAGTTTCTTTGTGCGCTAGTAGAAAAAATTAAAGCCTTAATACCTCAAGATACAACCTATCATTAAAAAAGAATTCGAAAACCAACTAATCTTGAGTTCAAAGGCTGAAGTTGGTCGTAATTTGTTGTTGGTGATAAACAATTTTTGAAATCGATTTGATTGAACACAATTGAAGTCCATGAATACTGGAATCGATTACATATATTGAGACACTGAAAACTAGATTGGATTGAATAGATGAACACAAAATGCACGTTGAAGCTGCTGCCGTTTCCGTTCACATGAAGCCACGAATCCGTATATTACGTTAAAAGTTTTTTTTTTAATTGAAATCGGGTTTTGGGTTGGTTTGGACCGAACCCACTTAGGCCCGTACCAAATAAAACTATGGGACGATATCGGGTTGGCTAAACGGATGGCTGGAAATTAAAATATATACTAGCTTACACTACAAGAAATCTGTGTTTTCCCGATAACACCTTTCCCGACAACAGGAGTTGTCGGTAATACCACCCTTTTCCCGACAACATGTCGTCGGTATAGGGTAAACTCAGATTCTTTAAATGGTGAA
>WOUH02023655.1:0-14184 GCA_009936405.2 Stevia rebaudiana
AAACAATGAATTTTTAAAAATTTTGTTTTTCATTACTTTAATTTATAAGATTATAAACACAATAAACAAAAAAAATTGAAAAAAAATATGAAGCTCACGAAGTTACGTTTATGTAACAAAAATATTACGTATGTAACTTATAAAGCTTACATACATGTAACTAATGTAACATGCATATGTGTAGCATATAAGTTACATATATGTAATTACATGAGTCAAATATTTTTTTTTAATTTTTTTCTTTTTGTTACAATTCTATCATTGTAATAAAAAGATATAGAAAACAAAAAATAAAAAATAAAGTTGATTGGTAATGATTTTGATTGATTTTCTAAGTTTTCTTCAATTTTAAAGTTTTCTCATGAACCCTCCCCTATATATATATATATATAGGGTTACGTTCTATTAAGAACCAATATTATGTTAAGAACTGTAGGAACCGCATAAAACAGTTGTACATTTTGTATTAATGAATTATTAGGAAAGAGAAGATGAGTGGGCCCGGCGGTTAATTAACCGCCTTATGTATTAAAACATGTAGATATAAATGGTTCTTTTAGTTCTTAACAAAAATTGGTTATTAATGGAACATCTCTCTATAGATATATATATTAAATATAGTTTGGAAACCCACTTGAGTTGAGAAGACCCCGAAAACTCTAAAGAACGCTCAAAAACTCTAAGTTAAAAAATTTATTTATTTTTAAAAAAAAAAAGCTCACTTTTAAATGCATTTTCGTCACTTTTTATAAAAAAAACAAAAAAGCGCCGAGTACTTTTAAAAAAAAAAATACCCCTAAAAAAAAAAAAACTCGTTTTTCAGCGAAATAAGTGTAACATATGTAACATTTAAACCACTTTTGGCACGATTGTGACTTAGATGAATATGGCGCACATCACCAAATTAATTCTGAATACAAAATTACCGGCTTCATTGATTACAACCGCTTGTAAAGTTAAAAAACATTAATAGAATAAAATATTATTTATTTTTATGATTAAAAATTTGAATATTAAGTGCTTAAGTATACCTTTATATTTGAGGGATCTGACAAAAGCTTTGACAAAAGATAATCGACATTACATGCATCCTTATTGTTAGGATCCATCTAGCTGCTGGAAAAAAACTTAATGGAACCTATTTCCTTAAAAAACTTAATGGAACCTATTTCCTTAACCACAAAAATACGACTCCAAGTGAAGAAAGCAATTTGTGTCTTTGTTCTGATTTGCTCTTCAGCAATGCATATAGTCTACAAGCATAATTATAAAAAATTTCCTATATTGTTAACATTTGTATACAGGTAAACAAACCTTTAACACTTTTTATCTTTCTATAAGCTATTTCACATAAGATTTCTAGAATTCATAATAAATGCAACAACATTCTGATCCAGTAATTTGTATATGTAGATTGCATTTTACATATATGTAATTTGTATCTTACATGTATGTATATCATATGAGGGTTACGTTCTATTAAGAACTAAATAGAACCAATATTATGTTAAGAACTGTAAGAACCGCATAAAACAGTTGTACATTTTGTATTAATGAATTATTAGGAAACTGCAAATTTCATTCACAGAAATCAAAAATCAAAACTGTAAGAATTATTAATGAATTATTAATGAACTGTAACAACCGCATAAATCAGAAATCAAAACTGAATTCACATTCACATCAAACACCTATAGTATCTCCAGTAAACTACAAATTTCATATGGTCGAACACGTTAAATAACAGGTAATCAGATTTCCAAGAAAAAATATTATTAAAAGTTCATATGAAGTACAAGATTAAATAATAATTATTTCCCTTCCGTTTACTAAAAAACCAATCGAATAATATTACCTGAACATAAATGGTTCTATCAAGCATTCAAATGCATAAGTGCTCAAAATTAGATTCCATACACCAAATCAATGTTTCTTAAAACCTGATTTTTTTGCCACAGCACCTGCACAAAACAAAAAATGAGAACCAATAATTATTAAACAAGAACCGCATATAGCATAACAAAAAAAAACCTTAAAATCAACCGGATGACAAAATCTTTGGCAAAGAATCATAATCAATAAAAACGATAAAATCTATTTCATTTGTTACATGTATGAACGATTGGATGTAAGAACCTTCGATTTGAGTTAATTATCTAAATCACAAAAGCCCCAAAATCAAATGAACGAAGAAACCATATTTAAGAATTACAAAATCGATTACCTATACCATGACAATGGCAAAATCGGTACAAAGCAACCATCAATTTAGAAAAGAGATGTGCAAAGTGAGAGATAAAGCAGAGGTTTTTTCTAGGTTTTGGAAAACAGATGCGTGAAGAAGAGGTGAGCACAAAAATGAAAAAACCTAACCTAACCCGAATTTACCGGAAAAAACTAAACCAAAAGACAAAAAAAAAAAAAAACAAATATTTTCGGTTGGTTTCGGTTATTCACTTTCAAATAATTTAAATAACCGAACCGGACAAAATAGACAAACCGAATAATGTAACCGAATGGAAACAACCGAAAAAACCGAGAAACCAAACCGGTATTATTCGCATTTTAAGTTCAATATCTTACCATTTTTTTTGTTTAAAAGCCCAATTCAAAAAAGCCAAATATCTAGTTACTAACCCTAGTAAAAATATAAAAAACCCAAAACCCAAAATTAGGAAACAATCTCATTCGTGATTTCACTGAATATACCCGCCCGATTTTCTCCATTGACGTTTCATTTGCCATATCTCATGACATCATATCGACCTCTCCTCCCTGACCAAAGATTCCATCGATGAACTAAGTCACTGACGACGAAGTTCCTTCTGGCTTCTATTGTTCTACAGTTCTAATCAACCCTATCAAGCTCCACTGAAACCGAACCGAAACCGAAATCGATAAAAAAACCGAAATTGAACTGAAGCAGAAAAAACCGAAAACCAAACAGTTATTTAATAATAAAGACCGATTAGTTATGGTTTCGGTTTCGGCCAATAACCGAACCGAACCAAGCGCACCCCTAGCGTGAAGCTTCATAAGATCAAATATGTGGGTGTAGAATATATGCATTTAATTCTAATGAAAAAGGTTTGAGCGGGAATTCGAGGCAAAAGTGGCCTTAATGACTTGCCACGTGGCAAGATAAACCTTTCATTATTAATAGAGACAGAAACAAGAAGTATTCAAAAGTGTTTTTTTTTTCCAATTAAATACAAAAATAATATTTACCATTTTCTTGGTTTTGGATTTACGTAGACCTTCGGACTTGAGGAGATATCATCCGCGACCGACAATTTTTCCGATAAAAATCTCATCGCAGAAGGTGTATTCGGAAAGTTGTACATATTAAGAGCCTTACAGTACGGGAATCTGACAAATTTTGTCCTACGAAGGTTAAACTCTAAGTATGGTCAAAGATACGAGTTTGAGACAGAGATGTCACTGCTTAAGAGTCTTGATCATAAGAATATTGTCCCTATTTTTGGACATTGTAACGAGAATAATGAAAAAATTATCATTTACGGTCATGCAATTCGCAGAACTCTTAATCAACACATAAGTGATCCAACTCTCACATGGTCTCAAAGACTTGGCATATGTTTAGGTGTTGCACGTGGGTTGAATTACATCCATTATGATGTCATACATTGTGACATCAACAGCTCTAAAATATTTTTAGATGAAGACTGGGAACCCATGATATTTGGTTTTGAATATTCCACAAAATATCCTCAATGTTGGAAGCATCGCCTTCTCTTCTCTCGCTACCTAAACACAGGGCCGGTCCTGAGGATTCATGTGCCCGGGACGAGACGAAAAAAAAGTGCCTCATATGCCCGAACGATTTATCAATTAAAAAAACTTATTTTATTAAAACGAGCATTAAAGTTATAACAATAAGCATAGCAACTTTGAACCCAAATATAAAATGAGGTGCATGGGATGGGTCTTGAACCCAAGACCTCTTAGTGTTCAATGAAATACCTTAACCACCATGCCAAATGATAGTTTGTTGAATGTAACTAGAAAGAAATTGTTATAATGAGATTTTTTTAAAAATATTGAGCCCCTCAAAATTTTGGGCCCGGGGCGACGGCCCACTTCGCCCCACCCTCGGGCCGGCCCTGCCTAAACACAAAAAACATTACACCCAAATACGATGTTAATTGTTTTGGTGTGTTATTGCTTGAAGTCCTTTGCGGGAGGAAACCAACAATTACAAATGATGGTGTGATCAAAGATCTAGATAAGATCATTGATCCTAATATAAGGAATCAGATAGACGAAGGATTATTAGAACAGTTCAAACGCCTAGCTTATAACTGCTTGCATAAACAACCTCTGGAATGTCCAACTATGTATGAGATTGTCAAACAGCTTGAGGAGCTGTTGGAACTTCAAAGGGCACATGAAAATATAGTAAGTCTAACCTATGCTTTTTTTTTGTTCTTTCGATACTTTTCTCAAGATTCTTTTAGTGTTTACGAATTCATTTTTCATTGGTAGAGGGTACATCCGACAGCTGGAGATGCAAGTACATCATTTAACACCTTGAAGGTAATTAATTAATTTCTTTTAACTAGTTTAAAGTTATTATATTGATTTTTCATGATCAGCCCCTATGGTGCACTGTTCTGGTCCTGCAACTGTTGGAATTTAAGCTTTACATATTGTAAATAAACTTATTAGTTAATTATATGTGTAACGGGTCATATGGATCTATTAGTGGTTTACACGGTTAGGTAGTTAGAACCAGTTAGTAACTATAAAACAGTTATGGCATAACCACCTCTTGTAAAGGTATAAATACCCATGAAACCCTATTATTATTAGTATACAGTCTTATATATTAGTATGTTCATCTAATTCTCTGCTTATACATGAATATTATCATCAAATCAGTTCGTGTGTTTTTTATCCAAACACTACATTTGGTATCAGAGCGTAACGCTCTTGGGAAGTCTGTGAATCCGTTCAAGAGATCATAGTGAAGAACCGAGGGAATTAGTGTAAACACAATAATTCAAAAGGTTTGTTCAAGAAATATTAATCATGGAAGATTAGCACGGTCGTGGAAACCATGATGGGGTTGATAATTCGGTGATGAATCCAACCCTACACTTCGAAGAGAATGATTTGGGGAAGAATCTGCATGCCGGTCATGGTCAAGAATGAAGTGATCATGATCGTGGTGATCATGCAGAAGAACGAAAACATGATGGGCTTAATCATGTCTGTGGAAGAATTCTTGGTGTGAAAGACCATAAAATCAATATTGATGGTACATCAGATGACATGTTCCACTAATTACTAAAACATAAAATTGATGATACATGTGATGAGAAACAGAAGCAGGCGCTTGAGAAGTTCAGAATGAGAACATCGAAGAAGAAGAAAAGGAACCTTAAGTCGAAATCACACGTCTGCATGTTTTGTACATGATCAAATTTGAACCAAAAGGTATGCATAAATCGAATCAAAAACTCAGTTTCTTGTTAATGGGCAAGAAAACAAACCATGGGAAAAAATATGGTTTCTTAGTCTCAACATGACAAATCAAAAACTCTGAATTCATTGTTAATGGGCAGGAACAACAAACCATGGGAAAAAGTATGGTTTGTTAGTCTCAACATGACAAATCATTTGACTAGAAATCAGGATATGTAAGATTCAATAAAACCAATATATGGTATTGGGACCAAAATCAAAAATAAGAATACGATGAATAAGGGTGTTGGTAAGATGAAATTCGATAATGAAATAGAAGTTGGTGAAATCAAAGGGGTGTACTTTGTTTCTGAATTCGAAAGAAATGTATTGAGCCTAGACACATTGAGGGTTTGTTTGGTATGGGGCAATGGAATAGACGACGTAACTAATGAAATGGACGAGGAAATGAAATGGATCATTACCATTCCATTGTAATGTTTGGTTACCAGTGATAATATAATGAATCATTACTTCTTGTTGTTTGGTAAACTGGAAAGATGAAAGAATGAATTAATATATTGGTCAAGTCATGGTTCTGGTGATTTTTCGGATCATGGATCGAGTCATAGTCATGGTTCAACTTATAGGTCGGTTCATGGTTCAGGTTGTGGGACGGATCATGCTTTGGTCGTGGGCCGTGTTTCATGGTTTGGCTCATGGTTCGGGTCATGGGTCGTGTCATAGGTCAAATCATGAGTCGAGTTATGGTTCAAATCATGGGTCGGAGTCATGGTTTGTATCATGGGTTTTGTAATAGGTCAAGTTATGGTTCGAGTCATGGGTCGGGTCATTGTTTGGGTCATGAGTCGGGTTATGGTTCAAGTCATGGGTCAGGTCATGGTTTGGGTCATAGGTTGGATAATAGGTCGGGTTATGGTTCGAGTCATGGTTTGGGTCTTGGGTCGGGTCGGGCCATGGTTTGGATCGTGGTTGGCTAATGGTTCGGGTCATGGTTTTGATCATGGGTTGGGTCATGCGTTGGATCATTGATCGATCATAGCATCAAGGAAAGTAATGGCAAAAAAAAAACGCCCTTCCCCTAAGGAATGAAAATCATTAAAAGAGAAGGAATCGCATTCCTTATGTAATGATACATTCTATTCCTAAGTGTAACCAAACATGATTTATTCCATTCCAGCGTAATGGCTCATTCTATTCCAGCTCCCATTCATGCATACCAAATGCTACCTAAGTGCACAAGGTTTTTAAATCACTTTCTGTTATGCTGAAAAGAAATTAGATGAACCAATCAAGAAAGAACCCATTGATGATTTAGAATATTATTTTGAAACGTTAAGTTTAGAAGCAACAAGAAACATGCAACCGAGTTCATAAGGAAAGGAATTGGTCATTGAACCATTAAAAGTGGACATTGTAGAGGATATGGTTAATATCCAATATTTGCTAAAGGATATAAACAAATGCTTAGAAAATGAGGACCGTTTGAAATCAAGGTTCATTAAAGCGGTTAAATGGTTTGTGAGAAACATGATCAAAAGGAATTATCAATTCCCACCAGTCATAGATGGGATAAAGTGGATCTTTATGAGTTGTACATGGGTGTACACATTAATGGAAGAAAACACGAGATGTCAAAGAAGAACTTTCAGAAGTTACTTGCAACGGATATGGGCTTTTATTCGAAACATTATGTTTTTTTTGTGCTCACATATAACAAATATTTGGAAGAAATGGTGTGTTACTACAACTTTGTCAAAAGTAATTTGGACATTAGAGATTCCTTGATTCATGAAGAAGGTGATTGGAGTGGTACGCATGAAAGAGATGGTGAATCCATGATGGAAGATGATCAAACATGGAATGCTGTTAAGAATTTGGATGAAACTGAAACTATATGGGCTCGGTTTGAAGCCATGGATTTGAAAGCAATCATGATAAGAAATGCGAAAGGAAAAGACAAAGTGGTGTATCAACCCACTATTACAAACATGGATGAGTGTATGTCTTTAATGAACTTAGTTCATGTAATGACCAAATTTGAAGAAAATAAACTCAAAATTTAAAAAGAATTTGAAGGGTTGGTGAAATGGTTCTTAAAGGAACACTTGCTTTTTAAAGTTAGTGGTGCATGATTTATTACCCAAAACCAATGATGGAAAAATAGTTAGTCTACTAGACTTATATGTTGAAGTGCAAATACAAGGAGGCTACAAGAAAGTTACATTAGCTGGAAAATGGTTAAAAAATTATGGGTTATTCAAAGAAATTTGATGGTTATCTTCAAACCATTTACATAAGGTATTTGCGCATGCTGGAATTATACTATCAAGATTACAAAATTGCCGCAGGAAAGAAAAGAATTCAGCTGGGACGAATGGTTGCAAGAAATCAAGAAGAGACTCGTTTGAAGACAAATAAATCCCATTCAAGAAAGTTGGAAAGACGCGACTGGCCACCGAGGTGTGACCATGCAAGTGAAGATTCAAAGATGTCATATGTCAAGCTTAAGGGTGAAAATGTAGGAATTTAAGCTTTACATATTGTAAATATACATATTAGTAAATTATGTGTGTAACAGGTCATATAGGTCAATTATCGTTTAACCGGTTAGGTAGTTAAAACCGATTGGTAACTTTAAAACAGTTATGGCATAACCAGACTCGTAAGGGTATAAATATCCATGGAACCCTATTATTATGCAGTCGTATATATTAGTATGTTTATCTAATTTTCTGCTTATATACGAATATATCATCAAATTTGTTCGTGTGTTGTTTATCCAAATTCTACAGCAACCGCTGCTACCTGTTGTTTATAATATCCAGCCCTTGTATCACCTTGATTAGCACAAGTACCAGCCTTCATTCCAGTTATATACTCCTCTCTACAAACTGTTTATTTGTGACACCAAGATTCTAGTTTTGTCCTTCATTTAAATCACCAATAGCAGATTTACATAGACTTATTTAGCAGCATAATCAGCCTTAAAATCTCCAAAAAAATTTATGTAAAAATATTTATTTTCATATATGGTGGTGTGTTTTATTACAAACAATTAACTATTACGAGAAACTAACTAACTAACTTACCAGCACATTACGAGAAAAAAAAAACTTAAATTGTTTATATTACTATATATAAAAAATCAAAAACAAGTTTATTCATATGTATGGGCAAAAAGTTGGTAAAACAAGTTTATATTACTTATAAAGGATTCTGACAGACAGACCCATGAATGGGCAAAAAGTTGGTAAAAAAGCTAACAAGAGAGTCCCCCTATGCAAGGGTGACCTCACCGAAAATTTCCTAAAAGGCCAATTGTGGTGCCCTTTAAGAAAGCATTCCACACTCCGTAACACCTTGTGAAGGAATGTGCAGCGTCTCTAATAACCTTCATTATGAATTCCTAAAAGGCTAAGTATGAAACACTTGAAGAAAGCGGTCCATACTATGTAACATCTTGTGAA
This sequence comes from Stevia rebaudiana, assembly GCA_009936405.2. Taxonomy (NCBI): domain Eukaryota; kingdom Viridiplantae; phylum Streptophyta; class Magnoliopsida; order Asterales; family Asteraceae; genus Stevia; species Stevia rebaudiana. The sequence continues at coordinate 8,919 of WOUH02023655.1, forward strand.
GGAATGTGAAGCGCCTCTAATGGGCTTCAGCATAAAATCCTCAAAGGCGGAGTAGGAAACCTTTAATTGCATGTCCACAACTTGTAACACCTTAAAGAAGGATATGAGCACGTAGAAATGGAGTCCACCTTTAAATCCTCAAAGGTCGAGTAAGAAACCCTTAATGGGATTTTCGTGACTTATAACACATTAGAGAAGGATGGGAGTGCCTAGAAATGGGATCCACCTTTAAGTTCCTAAAAGGCTGAGTACGAAGCCCCTGGATGGGATTTCTATAACCTGTAACACCTTAAAAGAATTCACGAGCTTCAAGAATGGGCAAAAAAACTAACATGTACATTGAAAATGGTAAAGGAAGGAAACCTATGCATGGTTTCCCTAACTTGTAAAACTATAAAAAAGAACAAAGGATGCTAAAACTTAAAACATTCTCTAAGAAGAAGAAATGACCTCATGAAGGACCTTCAAAAGCTCCATGAGGAAGCTCAAAAGTGCAGAAAGGAGCTTGAAAACCCATGCATGAGCTTTTATAACCCCTTATGTGGATTCCACACTTATACTTTCTCTCTAAAGAGAGAAGAAGCACATTAAATATGCATTTAAAAGTTGAAATAAAAATCATTGATGAATATGTCTTCGCTCTAAAGTAGAAGAAGACTCAGTTAAATAGGTCTCACAATTTAACTTTGCCATCAAATAAGGAGAATCGTTTGGATGGGGCTAAAGGACGTTCAAACGCTCCTTATTGATAGGCTGCAGAATTTAAGTCTTGCTTAGAGACTATGTTTTATTTTGCTTGAAAAATATGGCCATGATCATGACCATTTACTCCTTACCACTACAAGTTAAACATTTCTAAGATAAATTAACAACATTAAATTAGGGGACTAGCAGGGTATAATGCTTGATAGCAAATGTTTAATAATCTTTGTTAGATAAATACAGTAGCTTGTTGAATGGGCTTTCTGAACTCAAAATCTTTTTCGAAAAGAAGATGCTCAATGAATTGGCTATGAGGATCAAAAATCCTTATGAAGAAGCCTATTGAATGGGCTTTCTACACTTAAAATCATTGTGAAATGAAGAAGCCTAATGAAAGGGCTTTGAGAATGAAAAATCCTTATGACGAAGTTTGGAATTCCTCTTTACGGATATACCAAAACCCTTTGTAAAGAATTTTCAGATTGAATAGAAAGGGACACCGATGATGAGTTCAATCAAACATAATTATTTCAAATAGACGTACCAAACATAAACTTATATTGCAGGGCTTGAGAGAGTTTGGAGACATCTTAGAACAACACTCATTGATGGGTGCAAGGAAACCATGATGACCTTGTGCATCATCCAATCTAAAAATGGAACAAATGAAAGAAAAGAAGATCATGAAGTCATGTATTAATCAATGACGATGATGTGCAGGATACGTGCTGTTAAAACTCAAGAAATAAAATTTATAAAAATGATCAAACAAAATCCACACACTAATGGCAATTGTACCGGTCGCGATATAGTGTGAATATAAAGACCAAGTATCGTCCAAGAACTCAAGGACATAACCAAGACACACACTCTGATCAGACTCGACTAATTACTGTACTAATTAATAAAGATCGCAACCAAGCCTGGTGACAGAGTTTTTGAGTTACAGACCGTAGTCATAATATGCCCCGTGGTAATGCCTAGCAGTGCAAAACCTGTGTTTATGTTTCTTATGGTAATAATCGTCCACCACGGGAGAGACGCGATCCTCCCAACGAACGGGGTTGTGAATCCCGATAGTACTATCGATATTACCACTCGGCCCATACCATGGGTTAACTGGTTGTGTTTCTCATAGTTGGGGACTTAAGTCTGCTAGTGTGTAAGTAATCCTTATGTAAAACTACATTCTACATGCATACGTTCATATAATGACAGACAAACAGTTGTTCAGTTTGTTCAGGGATTTTCCCGAGTTAAAAACAAGTAAACAGTTAAAGGGGGAGTTACGAACTCACTGTCAAGGAGGAATACAGTCTCCACAGTAAGTATGTAGTTGGAGGTTAACAATCTCCATATCAAGTATATAGTAGGGAAGTACAACGTCTCCCAAAAGTCTAAGATAATCTCGTGTCTGTGGTTTCACTGCGCTCCGAATCCTACAACGGTTTGGAATCGCTTAAGTTCGTATTCACGAATAATCAAGTTTGCGTTATCGATTTCCATTTATGTGTATAGTAGTTCACATTTATGTGTAAATCAAGGTTCGGTTGTCGGTTGCGTGTTTTACCGCTTATCGGGTCGGCACTGGTACGAAGTTTGTTTCCGATTTTCTTGAGGGTTGGGTTTTATCAAACTAAACCTTAGAGTTTACGTTAATATTTCAATCTCTTATTTTTACATAATTCTTTACAGTTTAGGTAAATATAACTTTGTTAAACAACTTCTTCTTGAACCATATTTATAGCTTTATATTTATATGAAGATTTGTATTTTTAACTCAACATCACCAAATTACTGGTATGTGTAATTTGATTAAAATTTTAGAGAGTTATGCACTCCTAAGGTTGAAGTAACCACTCTTCAAAACTGATAGATTCGACCTTTCATTTTGTAACCTAGGAAAAATTTAAGACCACTTGGATTTGAAAGGTATTTCTTTGAACCTTATTTTAGACTAAAAGCATGGTCCATATTGATTGTTTTTTTTACTGAGATATGACCTCCCAAAGTTGAGATATTGAATCTGCCATTTTTTAGGAAAACAACTTTTAAACTAACTTTTTGGTATGTATATGGTATCTACGTGTTTTCTTAAGAGTTGGTTAACTTGTTGCACTCATGTATTACTTTGCTAATGAGACATGTCAAGGGATTATGAAAGTTACATGTATCAATGTTTAACAAATGTAAAAACATGTTTAATTTTTGGTGTTTTTGGACAGATTCAAGTGGCTGTCCAAACAGTCCAGTTCCAAACTGTTATGGGGCTGATTTAGACGAGATTAGTGGCATTTAAAAGTGTTCAAAGTTGTCATATGAGAGTAAATATGTCTAGGATAATGATTTGTTGATTACACTTATGTAGATCACTATCTATGTTTGTTTTCGTAATATTTTGACTAGCTTTTTTTTTTGTATTTGAGAATTGACAAACTTGAGGGTTGCCATACTTATATTATCGAGTGTTAAAAAAACTAAAATAAATGGGAAAGGATGTTACCAAACCGATGTACTAGGAAGACACTAAGAAAGGTTGATGTTGGAAGCTCATAACCGTGACGACTTCTCCTTTCCTTTATTGTGTGACAATTTGAACAATGCTGGAGGGCCATGGGATAACAACGGATCAAACTAATTGAATGAAGAGGAAGGTTTGTTTAAGTGCTGTGTTGAGTGTGTAGGTTTCGTCCAAAAGAGATGAGGGAGAAATGTTGGTGTTGGTCAATCTTCCTAGGCATCCTTTGTTTAGTTAACAGAGAAATGGTTCCTTGCAAAAGAAATCTAAATATTAGGTGGCATGGACTTGGTCAAGATCTTGTAAGGGCATGGTGTTATGGTTTGAGTGTAAAACTACACAAGAAATTTTGTATGATGAAAGGATTGAGTAGTTTGCCGTAAGAATAGGATAGGATTGGAGATTGTTTTGTTAAAAATAAATATAAAGCATGGTGGTGGGGACATGTCTGGTTGTCGTCAGAAAGGAAAGACAAGGAGCAAGTGGGAAACTTGAATTGCAAAGTCAACGTGGAGTTTGTGGTTGTTTCCTTCGAGTGGGGTACGGCCAAGAAGTGTATATTAATTTGAAGCATTTTGATCACTAAGAAGCAAGAAAAGTGGGGATATGGTACGTAAGTTTAATTTATTTTAATGTTCCAGAATAAAGCTTATAGGTGTATTTTATTCTTGTGATTTCATACAATTATATTCGTGTCATAAAAATATAAATATATATTCTGACGCAGTTGTAGAACCGGTTGTATACATTGTTAAAACAATGATTTATACTTATATCTCGAATAAATGTTTTGGCATAAATAATGCTTTAAATTCACAAATGAATTGTGAATGTTTTCTTTTATTAATTGCTTCCTATTTAGTTTCTAGAAAACTTCTTGAATATTTATACCTGGTATTTATTAGAGTATATATGTATATGTGTAGTTCGTGGCTGATGAATTTTATAGCGGTTTTATGTTATAAGTTTTCATATATCTTTTTTTTTTAATCGCGTGTCAGATTTTGTTATAAAGAGTACGAATATCCGACACTATGTGTCTTGGATCTGTTATCCGATATGTAATAATAGTGATTCCAAGATTCCGTATGTGCATCAAGATTATTAATTCTTGTTTTATAGCACTTGAATCGTTCACTAGTAAATTTGTCCACGTTGTACTACAATTTAACAGATACAGCTACATATATATTTAAATATAAATATCTGAAGGTATAGTTCATGTATATCCTAGTTGCTCATATAACTGTGATCACAAAATAGATCAGGAGCGGGTATGGAAAGTTGACGGTTGTCACAGTCTCCCCCAGTTAGAAGAATTTCGTCCCAAAATTTAGTTCTTGTTACCGGATGTTACTTACTGGGTGAATAAGTAGTGATATTGACCTTAATGTCTCTTGATTTCTACCAGTTTCTCAATAATATGAAGTTTATCGCCCAAGCGGACTTTATTGAGAAGTTAAGATTGAGGATTCCTCAGTTAGACTCTTGTTGAGATTTGTTTCATAAATGTGCTATGAATCCTATTTAGTTTTGCGGGTTCACTGGGTTTGTTCTCCACTCGACCGATTCTTTTGATGATTTTAAAAGGCCATAGTAGCATAGAGTAATGTAACCTTTTATGGTGACACTTTTGACAGGACTCTGTCACCGATCTTAGATGAGTACGATCTTATTAGTTGTTTCTTAAGTTACTCATGGACCCATGAATTGGCTATCACCAACTTTAGCCTAACACGGAGGAGTTTGACATTTTGCCTATACGAGGCTTCAAATGGTACGCATTCGACACTAGTGTAGTATTCATTAATGTATGAGAACTTGGTTAGGGATAAATGAGTATTCGAGTCATCATAACTCTATTTCAAAAACCCGTCTTTTACCTAAGACCTATACACGGAAACTTTCCCGATATATAGAAGTCAACTTGTATACAGGGTGTACGTAGGGTGAACCTGGCCGTTAACCCACCATCCCTTCGATACACCACGATCATGTCCTTGTTATTATCTTAAGCTCTAGGTATACAATTATTATCTCTTTAAA
>WOUH02023684.1:0-14179 GCA_009936405.2 Stevia rebaudiana
TCATACATAATAATATAATACCTCATGTATATATCTACTACTTAAGCATGCATACTAGCCCCGAACATTTCAAAAACATTAGAAAGAGGGATCATAGAACTCACCTTAAAACCGGCGTAACAACGACTAAAGAGAATGACGATTCCCGATCTCAACCATCTCCGTGAGCGTGATAACGTCTCTCGAGCATCTTCGATATGATCCGAACCGGGTAAAACCTCCTCTAGTATCCTAAGAGTGTTTTTGGGTGTTTGGGTGCAAAACACAATGAACCGGAGCTTGGTATTTATAGGAATCTTTTGGCCACGTGGACACTCCCGTTGATTGCCATGTGTATGCTGACTCACCTCCTTTGTCCGCCACGCGCGTGTCCAATGACTCATGATCAGATTGGCCATGTGTCCCTATCTGCTGCCACCTCTTGACACGTGTCATGCCACGTGTCCTGGCATGATTCGTCCTCGGTTGATCAGTTTCAGCGCGACTGGTTAACTTGTTTTGACATTTCCCGCTTCGTCCGGACTCTGTTTTGCACGCGGTTTTCGCCTACATTCACGATTTTCAATTCTCTATCTAACCCCATTGGTTTCACTCCCAAATGAGGTGTTTATATTTCGGACCTATCATACGCTCCTCGTTGAGCGTGTAACTTTCAAACCGTCGCTCAAATCCAAATTTCGCATACAGTTATTTAACTCTAAATTCTCCAACGAACATAATCGTGAGATAAAAATTTTTAGGCTCGGGAATTGTCCAATCGTCTTGGTGCGTTTGTCGACGCATCACGGGTTTTCCTTTTATCGATATCTTTACTATCATAACCATCTAGGTTATACCTTATCTGAAAACCGGGTGTTACATGGTGCTAGCATCAACCTAATGCCCTACTCTATCTATAAAACTTTAGGTTTAGGTGATCCGCTCCCGACATGCATGTGCATCACCATGGCAGATCGGTATGTCCGTTATCCATGCCGGATTATGGAAAATGTCCTTGTTCACATTGGCAAACACTACTTCCCCGTATACTTTGTTGTTCTGGATATGGATGCGGACAGTGAGGTTCTAATCATCTTGGGACGCCCATTCTTGCGCACTACGAAGGCAAACATAGATTGCTTCGCTGGGACCATCACCATGCAAGTCGATGATGAAAAGGTCTCATTTAGTGCGGTGAAGCCGAGAAAAGTAGAGGTTGATAAGTTAGAAGTAGATGGTGACTACAAGGCATAGTATCGCGAGATGAAAAGGCGGTTGAATGAAGTGAAGAGTGGGGACGAGCGTGGGAAGATGAAGGTGACGGTTAAGTGTTTTGAGTGTTCGACAGTCGGGTGGAACTCCCGATTGTAAAGTTTTGTAACTTGAGTCTCAGTTTTTTGTCGTTTTATGTTTCGAGTCATTCCCGAGTCGTTTCCGATCCATTTCGCGAAAGACATAGTCCATTAGAGAGGCAACATCTTGAAGTAACGGGTTCTGAATTTTCATGATAACTCGATGTCAGGAGAGAGAGATACACCACGGAGAAGTCAGGTTAAAAATGAGAGTTTTGGTAAAAAAAAGTTTCAAAAGTTTCTGTAGCTCTAACCTACGTGACACGCGCAACGTTTCATACACAGCCACGCGATACGCGTAGCTCATCTGAGGGGGGGCGACCTTTCATTAGCCTCGTGGTACGCGCCACAAGAGGCTAATTCCCACGCGGTACGCGACCCCTTTATATATCTCGAAAAAATAAAACCCCGATCGACGTTTTCTCACTCATTCACCACCATATCCATCACCACCTTCGCCCCCGATCGCCGACGATAACACCACTGCAACCGTCGCCCACCACCACTGCCGGTTCCACCGCAGACACCGCCGCTCTCTTCCCCCTCTCTCTCTCCAGGTACTCTTCCTCTCTCTCTTTCCGTCGCTTTCTCTCTCTAGAACCACCACCGCCAGTTGCGATGGTGGGGTCTTTTGTTCGGCAGCAATCTAGCCGCCATGACCACCGCCGGCCGCGGTGGTCCTTTGCCAGAAGTCCATTTTCACCACCACCGAGGTGGTGGCCCATATTATTTCAACCCGTATCGTGTTTGACCCGAAATCGTTGACCCGAAAAAACCACCCCTGTCGGGTGGCGGTCAACAGCCTGGTTTTGAGGCCCGGAAAAACAACCGAGAGGTGGTAGCCCAAAACTCGTTTGCATTCGATGATCCCGACCCGAGCCGGTTCGGATCGGGTTAAATTCCATCTCATTTTTGTGCGTTATCTGATTATTAACTATCATTCAGATTTATCCAGCTCACCGAAGCTAGTTCTTGCGGGTTCAGTCTCATTGGCTTCTACCTTCTCGCGCTACGGTACGTTCGGGATTTGTTTTGTTAGAGTCACTTTCTCATTTATTGAGTCAGTTTTTGCTTATCAAGTCATTTTTAGTTTGATTGAGCTTAATTTGTTATGGATTGTTGATTGTTTGAGTTTGATATGGGCACGGGCAGTTAAATGGCTCCACTCTTATGTGCCATATTGTTTATGTTACTAGTTTATAATTAAAAGCTCGTAAAGTGAATTAACTTGAATGATTTTAATTGATTGTGGTTGTTCAAGGATGAAACATTCCTGGTATATCGTCCGAATACTAGGGGGAGTTATCGATCCCGTTTTTGACGAGCATAGTTAAGGTTAGTATGGGGATCGGGTGAACCGGTTGATACTCAATCTCTATTTCAACCGGTTTACTCGATTTTCGCGGTCTTTAATTGTTCATTTTGGCTAACCATGAACAAATTCGCATTTACTGTTGCGAATTTGTACAAATTTTGTAACTTAAGTAACTATTCGTTTTCGTAACGATTTTTCTTTAAAAATCATAAAAACACAAAAAGATTTTATTTCCTTAGTTTTTAGTTAATTATCAGTCAATAAATTATGAAACTACAAAAATATGTCAATTATGTTTCATATTATAATGACTATGACTGTTTTGTGCGTATATGCTTATAATTAGACAGGCGTGGCCGAGAGTAGTCGCGCGGGCGCAAAACGCCAGCGAGTTAGGCGCACCACCGCAGCATCGCCCCAGCAGGCACAGCAGGATGCAAAGCCCGTTGGATGACTACCACGCATTATTACTTACCGTGATGCCTCTAGTCCCACAGCCACCAGGTTCTTCCCCTCACGCAGGTACAGGCGCAGCAGGCACATCCGGTACTCATGCCGATTTCGACGATGATGATGATGCTGGGCCGATATAGAGATTAGAGTTTTGCAGTAGAGCAACCACCCGCGGACATTTATTATTTTAACTTGTTTATTCATCATGTATATATTTTTCTTTTATGATGCTTATTCGGGATTATATGTATTCGGGTTGGGTTTATACTGTTTATTTATGACATACATTTGCTTATATTATTTATATTTATTATTGTCATATGATGCTGCTGATGGTATTTGTTTAGTTCTTGCATGTTGTTCTTTAGTTTATATCATTGAATGAAAGGAACTAGCAGATGAGTTGGATGTGGTATGGTATCCACATCGTAAATGGAATGCTTCTAGAACTCCACCTAATCTTTTCACGCTATATTATCAGGGGATTTTGTTCCATATTTTTGTTGTTATATCTTTATTTTCTTTCTTCTTTCTTTTTCTGTTTTTTTTTTTCATCTCTACATTAGGAACAATGTAGATTTTAAGTGTGGGGATGGGAAACTACAATTTCTTTTTATTTTTCACTTTCTTTTTCTTTTTGAGTCAGTTTTTTTTAATATTTAGAGTCAAATAATAAAATAAAATGTCATCGATTGAGTCTGGTACACTTCATGGGAAATGATAGGTATAATTAGGCTTCTGATTTTAGTTTTTAGTAGAAATGATTAGATATTATGCCTAATTTGTGATATGTGAGTAGATCAGCTGACAATTAGATTCTTGAGATTGAATTAACATACTTAATTGTCAGTTAATTTTGAGGTTTTTCATCGTGTTTGGTTTTTATTTTGAAACTGTTTTGTTAGAGTAAAGAGAAAAACCAGTCTAATAGTTAAATCTTTTATATTTTCTTAATTATCTGATATAGCACATTCAAAGGATGACTCTCGCTTTAAATTCACCAGTCCACTGTTTAAGCTGACCATAAAGGTTGAAATAAACTTGTTATAAAAAAAAGAATTAAGCTTATGTGTCGGACTATTCGGTTAACTGGCAGATTAAGACACCTCTGAGTGAAATTCAAATGAAAAAATAAAATAAAATAAATAAGTGCCAAATGCTCATACCATCACTCATTTCATCATAGCAATATGTTAATTGTTAAAATATTCTTGATTTAGTAAGAGCAGTGATATTTCTCTAAAATTTCAAAATAGGTTTAGATGATATTCTTTGCTTGTGTGATTGTCCATATTTTGATATTTTTACTGACCCGTTTAGAACTTAAATTGTCATGATTAGGAATTTGATTGTCATTGGTTGGGTTTAAGTGGATAATTATATTTGCAATCATATTAGCATATTATCTGTTTTTAAAATGAAATATATTGTTTAATAAATCAGTTGCTTAGTTGTGATTCCATGGTATAGGGCTTTTTCATGGACGAAAAAGAGTTAAGTGTGGGGATGTTTGATGTGGCGTAAACACATCTCTTATCCGCGTCTATTTTATATGTATATTGAGTCTCTTATCTTTCGTTATAGTTTAAATATGTTATATTCCATAATTCGTGCGTGTACTCATTTTGATCATATTTTGCAGGAGTTCGTGTTGAATTTAAGGATTTCGAAGATTAACTAAGAAAGCACGAGTTCCGGTTTGAAAACGAGACGGAATTATGAAGAACAGTTGACAAGCCAAGCTACGCGCTACGCGCAGCCTTGAAGATCTTATGGCGCGATACGCGACAGATCCCGAAAAGCAAATTCGGGGTCCCGACTAATTTGTCCTACGCGACACGCAAAGGTGTTAAAACCATGTGAAACCTTAATTTTTAATATATAAGGTTCGGTCATTTTATGATGGAGGAGATCGATCACCAGCCATCTCTAAGAACGATTTTGGACCAGGAACTCAAGGGAGGAATCAAGTTTGGATCTTGGAGCTGTTTGGTTAGTCAATTTTAGTTATTTGTTATTGACTTAAGCATTGATCTAATCGAATTCTTTGTTTCTTTGTTAATTTTGGTTTATGAACGAATTGAACATGTCAAATACTTCTGTTTTGAGTTCTATGATGAATGATTTGATTGTTTTGATTAATATGCTAGGCTAATTATATTGTAGTTGCCTAGGATGTGATGATTGTATGATGAATGCTTGATTTTTGGTTGATTGGACTATGATCCAGTAGTTGGGACTGTTCTTAGGTAAAATTCCAGCCCTTAGTTGGTTAATCTTGCATGAGATGATTGAATTAGCAATAGTTAGGTCTAGAATCCGCTTGTCAGGTGTGTTTGATGATTTGATGAGTTGTTAAGTCTAGTAGGTTTTGATTGTGTATCCTTGAGACCGAGAGGGTATAGGATTAGTTAGTCTATTGTTGTGGTTGCCTAGTTTTTGGTGAGACCGAGAGGGTAACTGGTTCTTGGTAGTTGCAGTCCTTAGCTAACCGAGTTTAATTGTCCAGGTGGTTGGAACTCATTTAAGCTAGATCGGACCGAGAGGGTTTTCTGGTTTGGGAAATTAAGAATAGGGAGGTAAACCAATAGGATGACCATCCCGTGATATAGGGAGCTGGTATAGGTTGTTAGGAATTAAGATTAGCAGGCCGAGAGGATAGCTCTGCAGTTTTAGTTACCAGTTTCACATCCTAACTAATAGAAACCATATCCCTAAGGTGAGTCCATGATCCATTTTGATTGCATTCTAATTGCATGATTCTTAATCATCCTAGATAGCTGCTTTTGTTTCTGATTGATATTTGATATTTGATATTTGTTTGCTTGATTGCTAGTTTAGTGAAAAGACCATTTTACCCCTAGTCTTGCTTAAGTTGCATGACCTTAAGAAATCCAAGTGTGTCATTGGTTCTGTCCCAAGAGTCCTTGGACGATACTCGGTCTTACTTGATACGCTGCTATTGACAGGTACACTTGCCCTTTATGTGTAGTTAGAGCATTAGATCGTTTCTTATAAATTTAATTCTTGACACCATTTTTGCAGATGCTTAGGCTCACATCAAAAACCCAAGTGAAACGGGAATAGTCATCAGTGATGACCAAGCAATAAGAAGCACAATTAATGCTTAATACGTTGACTAGATCAAACAAGTCCGTGTGCAGAAGGTGCAGGATTGTATCGATTGAGTTGTAAACTTTAGAATTTTGAGCTTTGCGGTGATGTTTCCCTTTGGCACAAGCAGCACACTTCTCAACTGTGATGAAGTCTTTAATAGGCAAATTGTGCACGATATTGCCTTTTGCTAGTCTGTTCAGATTCTTGAGATTTGCGTGTCCCAGACGACGACGATGCCACAACATTGAATTTTGTTCAGACACTTTAGAAATTAGACAAACAGTTGCATCATAAGATTGCTGTGTCATGTTAAGAAAGTAGGCATTTTCCTTCCATTTGGCTTTCACTAGAACCCACTCTTCTGGAATGGTTATGTCCGGCTTCAGGATGAGGCACTCTTTGTTCGTAAAATGTGTAGAATATCCTTTATCACGAGAGAGACTCAGCACACTGTTCTTCAATTCGGGGACATAATTAACTTTCTCAAGTGTTAATGCTCCATTGTTAACGACCCCTCGTTGAGTGATTTGTCCTCTACTACCTCCAGCAAAACTACATCTCCCCCATCATAATGCTCCAAGTTTTACAGCTGGGAAATGTCCCCTGTCATGTGCCGGGAACAACCACTATCCACATACCAAAATTTGAGGATATTTCTCCATCGCTGTTCCTGCACATGAAAAGAGGCTAATCAGTTTTTGGTACCCAGACTTTGATGCTTCTAGGTTTTTAAGCAAATATGTTTTTTTTATCATTCGTTAAGACAGAATTTACAAACTTTGTTTTTGATGATGTAAGATCGGCTTCAATTTTAACATTCCTCTTTAAGTGACACCTTTTGTTGTCATTCGAGTTTTTGCCGGTAAAATGTGCCCTTTTGTTGGTGCATGAATGTTTAGGTGTGGACTTTGGTTTTTGCCAGTCACCATCAGAGGGCTTCGGTTTGGAACAAGATGTCTTCCTATATTTTGAGGAGTGTTTGTTCCAATTTGAATCATTCTGTTTTTGTTGCTTAAATGAAACGTAAGCAAGATTTGTGCAGTTTCTTGCAATATGTCCTGGAGTTCCACAGTGAAAACATGTTTGATGTTTCCTTTGGGGAATTTCTCTTTCACTGTGGTACTGTTGTGATCTGAACACTTTACAAAGTTCGGTTTTGTTTGCTTGCTTTTCGCATGAGTTTGTTTTCAGAACTTTCGGTGGTATAGATGTTCCAACCTTGGGCTTAGGTGAAATGTACCTGGTGGTCTTAGATTCTACAACATCTACTGAAACATTAGACACATATACATGACTAGAATCAACTTCAGCATCAATCACATAATTATTCACAGAACTAAAACTAGAAATGGATAGGGAATCATTCAAATTGTTAATGACATCTCAATATGAAAGATTAGGATCCCAGCAATCAATGTTTTTCACACATCCATTATAATTCCGACTAGCAGTAATAAAAGGAACTGAGTTTTTAAGCATTTCAAAATTCAAAGTTTTAGAAGTGTTGCAATTAGATAAAAATTGTTTTTTAGGCAAGTTAGGATTAAAAATTGTGGGTTCAGCAGACTCGTCATCTTCTTCATCCTAATCCTCTATTATCACTCTATCTGCACATGAATCAATTAAAAGATGTTAGATGGACTTCAGATTCAGTTGTTGCAACTGAACTAGAAGTCATGACCTGTTCAGTTTATGGTTTACCATACCTCATGGTTGCAGAATTTTTCAAATCTTGTTCAGTCATGGGTGTATAAATCAGGCTGCTGCTCAGAGGTGATGGGTTATTTACAAAGATATTTCCCCTTGCACCAATTATTGTTTAAGGTGTCTCTTGTTTACAGATATTGCTTTGTTCCCCACCCTTAGCATTTACCCAAATGGTTGGCTTAATTTCAGCATCATCGATGTGATTTACATAACCCATTCCCTCGGTTTCTTGCCATTTCATTTGGTTCTGAAACATGTTTTCTAAGACAACAGAAGATACATCAAATTTTTTAAAGTTCAGTTCAGCATTTACAAATTTGTTTTTGTATCTTTCTGCTTCAGATTTTGCTTTGTCAAGTATAGCTTTAGAAGATTGTATAACACTCTTCGCGTTACTTAATTCTCTATTTAAAAGTGTTATATCTATCTTTTGAGCTTCAACTTTCTCAATTAAACGTTTATTTTCCCCTTTAAACTTTAAATTTTCTTGTTCTAGTCGTCACATGTCAATTAGCAGATTAGTGTTATGTGCTCTATAGTTACTTACTTTATCAATACAGACTTGTGAGCATAAAAAGGAACTTACATCGGCATTTGCAGGAAGATTATCCATAAAAGCATGTTCCAGTTGATCCGATCCATTATCAAGCTCAGCAAGTAATGCAACAGGCGATTTCTCAGTGATGTTGAGAGCTTTGATCTAATCATCCCATGTGACACCAAAGCTTTACTCTCACTTCCAGCTACCTTAGTATCTCCACCTGTGCCACCAATAGGAACTATGGCTCTTTCAGAGTTATCAATTACTTTCTTGGGATTGCGACACTCACGAGCAAAATGGCCCGGCTTGTGGCAATTGTAACACTGTAGCTTTTCCTTGGTGAACTTTACCTTACTGATATCATATTGCCCCAAGGGATTCCGACCGGCCTGGCAATGTTTCTAGCTCCGAAGACATGTTATGTCCATTTCTTCAATATGCCATGTTATGTCCATTTCTTCAATCTGCAATATGCCATGTTATGTCCATTTGTTCCATGTCCTTAGGATGAATCTGTTCAAGCTCAGATTAGCAAATAGAGGTATCAAGTCACCTGAGCTCAAGGAAGATGAACATTTCAATAAACCCGCTACAAATGCAGTGTTATCAAGTGCTTCTTTGGTTATTGTAGCAGGTTGCACAGGGCTGGATGATGAGCTTCTAACAGCATCTTTACAAGTGGATCCTTGAGAGGAACCAGTAGATGAGGATGACATTATAACCTTATGAACTGGATAAGCAAATGAAGGCTGTGAGATAAAAGCATTGTTCAATGTATTTACACCTGCACCATTATAGCTATTTGTGTGGTTCATAGCTCGTTGTTGATCATTCATTTCATATGACTTGATGACCGATACCATTTCAGTCAAGCTCCGATTGTCCAAGTTCTTTGTGGACTTGATGATTCCCACATTCATGTCCCAATTCCTGGGCAAAGTATTCAGAAGCTTCTTGTTTATTACCCCTGCTGAGTTTTCAATCTTTGCGGTCCTCATTTCTGTAATCAGTGTCACAAACCGCTGGATCAGGTCATCCAAACTCTCACCAACCATATAATTGAAGGTGTTAAACCTTTGGTTAAGCATTTCTATTCTTGACTCTTTCATCTCTGAATTCCCTTCATTAATATTGATCAGGGCATTCCACAGCTCCTTGGCATGCGTAATCTCTCGAAAGCACTGAGAGATTTCAGGTGTAAGACCTTGAGTGATGTAGCCAATGGCTTGTTCATCTTGTTCAATTATTTTGAAATCCTCCCCTGTATAATTCTCTAGATTTTACACAATCTTATTTCCCTCAAGATCCTTGTAAGTTATTGGACGTTGTCCCCTAAGGATCACACGCCATAGCTTAGGTTCGTTGGTTCGAATATGTTTTTGAAAACAAAATTTCCATTCAGGGAAGCCAGCAGCAGAGGACAGCCTAGGAATTCTGGTGGTAGTTCCCATGATTACATCAAGATCATTGTTTTTGTTTGCTAAAGTAGCAGCTAGAACGCTAGAAGAATCCATTTACCAAAGGTAATCCTGCAAAAAGGATTAGTAGTCCAAAATTTCAAACTTCTTCAGCGATCTCGAGTTGGTAACCCCTTTCTCGAACTGAAGTAAATGTTCTCGAGTGATTACAAGGTTCTCAGAAATATATTCGAGAACACTCACAATTAATATAAAATAGCAATAAACTGTCGAGAACTCTCCTTTTGAGAGAACAGTTAGATTCGAGAATGTGATCTCGACGGCTATTCTAGGAAAGCTTCGAGAAACTGATTTTTGAATAATAGAACTCGAGAATGTTGATATCAAGATCCGGCAACAACTTCAAAAAATAAGCAGATTCAGTCAAATCGTCTCAAAACTTAATCCGATTCTTCAAACACAATCTTTTCCCGATTATCACTCGATTTCAATCAAACAACAGTTTTTCTCAAACAACAGCTTGAATCTGTGAAGAACACTAAAACCAAACACGTCTGAAAGCTCTAAAAAATCCTTCTTCTTGCTGAATCGATATCACCAAAGAATCAAACACTTGTTGTTTGGCTCTGATACCAATTGTTAGTCCCTTATCAGGATCTAAAACCAATATCGAATGCTAAACACAAACAAGTTTGCGGAATGGTAATGTTTGTATGCAAGAAGAACACAATGAACAAGAAAAAGATGAATAATGATTTCAATTGATTACTAAGTGCACTCAGTTACAAGGAACCGACCGGTACACGAAGGACAAAAATTACAACCATAGACAAAGTAGTTTTTAACCCAATTAATGACTAGGAAACCAGTTTATATCACTCGAATACAAAATGGCCTTTGGCCCAAACCAACCTAATCTTACTACTCGAGAACCCATTTAGCAACTCGAGAACCTTATTCAATAATCCGAGAAACCACAAAACCCTAATACATGTCCTAACAAGTAGTCATGTCCAAGAGCAGACGTGCCAGATCCATGGAGCGTGTGGTGTACTCCTGAATTACGGACCCCACTATCTTGTGGGTCCAAAGTTATTGCTCCATTTTGATGATTTCGTTTCGTGGACAATAGACGTCCGTAAAGATGGTTTTGAATGCTTCCCATGTGAGAGCATTGGCTGCTTTGAGTCCCAAGTTTTGGACTTGATCATTCCACCAGGTGAGGGATGGGCCCTCAAGAGTGCGTGTCGCGTAGGTCATGCGATTGGTACCATACATTTTCATTTTGAGAAGACAGATTCCATCTTCTCGATCCACATGAGTAGGCTAAAGGCTCCCTCGGTGCCTTATAGGTGTGGGGCTTGCAATCCAAGAAAGATTTATAGCTACAGTGTTGTTGGTTGTCCCAACCGCCTGAATTGAAAGAAGTAGTTACGAGTGAGGAGTTATGTCATTGTAAACTGATAAGTTAGAATCAGCTTTATTGGCAAGATTAAGATCGCCTTGTAATGTTGGTCATTATTGTTTTGAGTTATTACGCGTTCGAAGGCAACTATTGATGTTACCACGACCAATAACATTATTAGAACCACATCTACCACGTCCAGAAAGTTTCTTTCAGAGTTCAAATTACACAATAATCAGACAATATCCAACATACTATAATCATTCTTGCAAGGTATAACCATAGAATAATCACACAAACACAGTATTTCAAATCAGTGCATTCTTCATCAAAATAAATTGTAACAGTTACAACATAATAAAGTTAAAACATTCCAAAATTTAAAAGTTGTTGAGCACAACCCGCTCATATAGGTTTGCAAGTCAGAAGTAATGTAAATAGTACAAGTGTGATAATCGAAAATGGAAAGAAGGCTAGAATGATCAACCGTGATCGGAGGAGATGTATGACTACACGTCCTTAGGTTCCTCCTCGGTCATCTCCTCATCCGAGTCCATGTGTACGGCTTCCTCCTCTTACGGTGCTAGTTGTTGTTCCAGTACCTATATGTGTTGTGTTTGTTAGGAGATCTAGTTGTTGGTAGCGATTATGCGAAGGCGGTGTTGATCCAAGGTCTCGCACATGTGTTTCACAAATTCAATAGTTCGTTCAGCCTGCCTACTAGTCTTGGTGATGCTTTCTTCGTTGTTCCTTGCCTCTTTAGTTAAGTAGTTAATCATTTCAGCATCCTCTTTAATGTATTTGATTCCGCGGTCCACCGTGTCCATTATTGCGGTGAGTGCTTGCTCCAATGGATGTTGACGCGGAGAGAGTGACGAGCTAGAGATAGCTCTGGAGTGTGTGGGGTAGTAACCCTCGTTCTCTCACCATTTGAGCCACTAAGTCAGGGTACCACTGCCATGGGCGGCACTTGGAAGTAGCACTCATGTGGGAAATCATCTTGTGGGTATCTCTGTGGCGGTTGTTCGGTCTTGGGTGCGTTCGGTCGCGGAGAGTCGGTCAACTCGGTCAAGTCGCGTGATGGTTAAGATGAGTCTGATGAAGTGCTTGAGGCGATCGCTTTCCCCTTTCGTGACGAGGTAGATAGCGATATAGCTGCATATCACATATATACATATAGCAACTAATATAGGACGTATAAAGAAGTGTGTGAAAAGTCTAAGTGTAGTGTTTACAGTTATAGTCTTAGTCTACCAATGCAAACCTAGTTCTCTATAACCAATGACTCTAATACTAATCTGTCCCCCCCCCCCCCCCAAATTTCCACCACAACCGAAGCCGTATATGAAGGCGTGATGAGTTGGTCTAGCGTCAGGGTCCGAGAAATTAGCCAGGTCAACGACTCTATATGATAACATGATTAAGTTATCTAATTAGATTTCAGAGTTGCGAAAGTGCTTGCTTTAGTAAATATTTAAGTTTAAGCGAAAACATAAATAACATGAGTAAATGTGTGGAAGGATAAAAGGTTGTGTGCAAGACAAGGCACGACTTTACATTTGTAAAATACAAGTTTAGCTCTAGCAAAAGCAATTCAATAAATGCATGAGACGCCTCTTAGACTAGCCTTAGCGTGCTCCGTAGTTACATGAGAAAACATACTATAAAGTGTCAACATAATGGTTGGCGAGTTCACATGGTTTTTTAAACAGAGAAGTTAAGTTCCAAACAGTAGTAGAACCATGTTCATAAAATGCTTTAAGAATTTTGATAGCTAGTCATGTGTACAAGTTATTTTAGCGTATCGCAATTGAAGCTGGCACATGTTTGTGCCTTCAAGTCAATTGACCTCACCAAGACAATGACACGTATGTTAGGACAATATTACACCTCACGCGATATGCCATCGAAGACGTGGAGCACGTAATACCCAATACTATTCATCATTTCCCCGTTGTTGGAAATATATGATTCGATATATGTAAACGAATTTTATTGGTGAAATGTTACATTAAAATACACAATTTCCTTAATTCATTTATAACATGTCCAAAATGTAGTTCATATATTTTCTCACCCCAAAAATGTAAAAGCAGTTGAAACACTAAACTTGGGGCTGTAAACTCACCTGGTAGTGAATTCAAAGTCCAAAGTGTTTGCAAGGAATGCATTTAGACATTTTCTTGCTAACCGAGACCTAAATTGCATAGGTTACGTAAGTGTTTGTTTACTTAAGTTTGCATGTTGACCCCTATGACCAGTTGTATTCTTAAACAAATCATCTTGTTTAGTTAAGTGAGATCATTAGTCAATTTCAAGTGTTTGATGAAGTATGACTCTTGTTGACCAGGTTGACCAAGTTTGGCTTTTGTTGACTTTATGTTCGTTCAGTGTGACTAAGTGTCGGGTAATGTCCCGGCATTTTTTAGAGTCCAGTTTACGTGTTCGTGTCTTTTTTTTTTTTTGTGAAAAAACAATAATTTTTGTAAAAATACACATTCAGTTTCCAGAAACTTTTCTATTTATTCCCGAATTTATTTGACCACACAAATGGTCAAATCAGTTGATGAAATTTTACCATGTTGTTCCTATGTGTGTTAGCTACTTAAAGAAATTTTTGTTGTATTTTCCAAATGACACATTATTTAATAAAAATTCTAAATTAATCTGTTGTCACAATTTCTCATAGTTTGCAGTCCATAATCTATTAATTTGGAATGGAGTTCAAAGGAGTTGAACTTTGACTTTTGTCAGGATCGTCCAATCGGTTAGAATGAATCTAATCAACTAAACAAGACGGGAAAAACCTCCACAATCAATCAATGGCGGAAACAAAGATTGATTGGATCATAATGTGAGCTCAAAGACAATAAACAACAATGGAGAGTGAAA
>WOUH02023724.1:0-14176 GCA_009936405.2 Stevia rebaudiana
ATTGACGGAAACGTTCTATGTGGATGGAGAAACGGTTATTTGAAGATTTTAAAAGAAGATGGGCAGTCGCCGGTAACGGAAGAAGACGGAAAAGAGGATCACACGTTACTACGCTTATTAATATATATATAATTGTTATAACACATGTTGAACAAATACCATATCCACAAAACCCATGCCCTCCATATTGTCAAGTCGAGAGATTGCTGGTATTCCAACCTAAAATATAAAAATAATTGTTATTATATAAACACATAAAAGTAATTTAATTTAAACTACCTGGGTTGGTCGATAAAATGAACTCGTTCCAACTTCACCAATATTGTTGATTTCCAAATTGCCACCTCTATGACTCGAAGAACTTGGAGTCATGACATTTCTCGAGGCGATTTTGTTTCTAGATGAGTTGGGACCGGGAGTCATGACATTTCTCGATGCACCACCGTCGGTTCTCGATGAGTTGGGACCGGGACTCGTACCATTTCTCGATGTGCCTCTATGACTTGAAGAAGTTGGGCTAGGCGATACTCTTGAAATCTCTTTATTCACAAGCTACAATATAATTAAAAAAAATATTGTAATAAAAAATAGACTACAATAAGATTAAATAAGTATTTATAACGAGATGTACCTTTAATGCTTCCCTTGCCCACTGAACGAACTGATGAACCATATCTCCAAAAGTAAAAATTTCACCACTTTGAGTCACCTCTGGGACGGGAATTTTTTCATAGCCTTCATACTAAATGAAGTTTATCTCTATTAGCATATATACATCCTAAATGAGATAGAATATTCAAAAGGTAGTCCCAATTGGGGACTATCTGAAGTTTATCTCTATTAAATAAATTCCAGACGGGTATATACTCTAAGGGTTATCTTAAAGGAATGTTTGCAAACAATTACCTACAAATAATATAGATATATAAATATAGGTTGCTAAATCTAAATTATGAGACTATAACATAAAATTATCATTAAATTAAATATAATAAAAAAATATATAACGTAAATAACTTACACTAACCTTGATTTTTATTGTTGAAGATGAGACAATCAAGAATAACTTCAAGTAGACTAGTTAGAACATGAGAGACCTATGAGGTTGAAGAGAATCAAACAACAAATTAGTTTGAGATCGAAATGTGAAACTTGAAAATAATCAAACAATAAAAATAAATGTAACAAAAATATGTCTAACATAAAACGATTTACTAACCTTGATTTACATTCCTTGAAGTTGATTTAGAGCTTTTAATTTGAAAATAAGTAAGAATGAGTGAGTACTCAAAGAAAATGAGATAGATTTGAGAGTAATGCCACAGTACCTGAACATAATTGGATTTCAAATTGTTATCGTTATTCAATTTTGAGGCGGTTAGGATGACCGCCTTATATCTTTTTAATGGTTTGAAGCAGTGGATAAACAAACCGCCTTATACGTTTTCTGATCTCCTCCCATGTTTTGAAGCGGTGGATAACCAAACCGCCTTAAAATTGAACTTTGAAGCGGTGGAAATTCAACCGCCTTATATTTATAATGTTTTAGGCCAAAAATTTATGATTTTGAATCGTTATAAAGCGGTTCGCTTTGATGACCGCCTTAATGAAAAAGTGAACCGCGTCAAAACTTGGATTCTGTATGGTCTTGGGAGCATGCACTATGTTTCCTATCCCGAAGATAGATTAGACCTTCTGTGCTGTTTGACATTTTTGACTAATCAAAACATATTCAAAATTCATGAAATGGATTGTATTAGTCCGAGGATTCATAGAACTGAAGTTTAGACACTTGGTTCATCGGTTTTGACAAATTTTTCATTGGTTTATTACATGTGCAAACACTGGTTTGGGGTTTTATCATATTAAAATCGTTAGATCATTAACAAAACACAATTGGTTCATTAAATCAAGGTTTATTTCGAGTTCTATTAAATTGTTTGGAAATTTCACAAAACTAAGAGTATATGAACACATGAAAAGATGCTGCAAAACACAAAGGAACTTACCCAATGCGATTATAATGAAGAAACAAATGACGCTGATGATCCACACACCAAGGATGATGAAGATTGCCTCCCACAAAGTTTTCTTGTTTCCAAATTCAGCCATGAATGCTTGGAAACGACAAACTGTTTGGAAAAAAGTGATTCTAAAACTTTGCTGTCTAGAGGGTTTCGTGTTTTGCGATGGTTGAAAGAAGATCTCCTCGCGTGGTGCCGTAGACAAAATAATTGGGGAATCTTTTGGTGATTTTGCGATCCTCGCATGTCGTGAGAGTTTGGGCTCCTAGTCCTCGCATGGCACAAGGGATCTCGCGTATAGTGAGGGGTTAGCCTCTGGGTTCTCACATGGTGCAAGGACCTTGTTTTCTTGATTTTCTTATTTTGTTTACCGTGTTTTCCCATGTGTTTGTTTCTTTCAATTCCCGTACTTTATTTATGTTATGCTCCTTCTAAATGATTGTGTTTTCTTTGACTTTTTCTTGTTTATTTGTTTTGCCAACGTTCATGATAGAGGCACATGTGTGTAATACGTTATGTTCTTTCTAATAATTCGAGGTTCCCAAACTATCGATACGTGAGTGTTTGTGCTCGGAGCTGTGTAATGTTTAGTGTGCTTAACTACTTCTAATTGAGTGTAATACATGTGTGAACTATGATATCAAGAGAGTTTGTGAGAGCTGTGTAGAGTTTGTAAGATTCGTGTAGTGTTTGTGAAAGTCGTGTTTAGCCTGAAATTATTGAGTGTGACACATCAGATGATTACAATAAGATCTTGGATACAATAACAGCTCCAAACTATCAAAATACAACAGGAAACTAGATCAAGTATTTTGCAAAATGAAAAGTTTAAAGAACAAGTCAGTCAATATTCCTATATATATGTACGAGGTCAAAGTGTTGTAGGGCCCGTGTGATACCCGGCTAGGCCCTTTTTGTACATTTGAAATGAAAATTTAAGCAATGAATAATTATAAAATCAACTGTATTGTAAAATGTGAAGTTTTAGTTTAATGAAATCGAAAACATATGGATGTGTTGAATATTAATATATATATATATATATATATATATATACTAAGATAATAGTCTACTATGTTTTAGCAAAAAAGTTTGTACCGGCCCATTTGCGATTAGACATAACCCATTTATAACCAAATTGTGAATGCATATGCACCATTATATACTCACTTTGCAGAACCCTTTTCTCAAATTTATTTAAAGATAGATTATAGTTCTCCTCGAAACTTCAGGGTTTTTTCTTTTCTTGACAAACATTTGAGTACAATTAGTTGGTGTTAATGAATCATGGTTTTGTTTTGCTTCACAAATGAAAGATTATTTTAGCCATTTTCGCCAACTGATGGAATGAATTTTCTGACACGATCCTAGTGAGGCTCCTAAGCCAATGGCACCATTATGTTCCTTTGTTACGCTAAAATAGGGGTGTTCAGAAAACCGAATTAACCGATCCATAACCGTTATAACCCATAAAACCAAACCGATAAAACCGAACCGAATGAAAACTGATGGTTCGGTTAACTGTTTTTTTAATAACCGAAATTAGCGGGTCGGTTTTGTTTATCCGTTTTTCCATAACTGCCATAACCGAACCGAACCGCATATACTATAATATATATTATATAACTCATAAGTATATTATATAATTAATAATTATATTAGACGAAATACCATAAGGCGCATAAGCCTCAAGGCCAGGCACACGAACTTGTGAATGATTTAAAATTTTGAATCAATTACTTAAAGAAAGGAATCAAGGATTTTACTTTTCCCAAATATTAATAGTTAATAACGTAATATATAACATTTGGTCGACTGACGCTTCGTTTCTTAAAGAAAAGACGTTTGTTTGAATTAATGGATTAGATCTTATCGCTTTATTAATGGTTTGGTTGAACGTTTGTTTACATTTACGGATATCATTGTGTTAAGTGGTAGTTTAATGTTAATATTATTAAATATATAATTTTATATTTATTTAACGGTTAATCGAACCATAACCGACCCACTATAATCATTATAACCGATTAACCGAAGCCGCGAAAACTGATTGGTTATGGTTAAGATATTTGGTTAACTGACATATCGGTTATGGTTATGGTTATGGTTTTAGGTTAAAACCAAACCAAACCGAACCATCTCACCCCTACTTTAAACGTGCACATGTTCGCCGAAAGTGATATTGGCTTTATTAAACAAAAGGCATACAAACAATTGAATGGGGCAGCCTAATGATATCCAAACACAAGGTAAAACTTTCATTATTCATGGTACATGTTACACAAGCAACTCAAAAGAAATTATCATTAAAAGCTAAGGACATTTGTTATCGGGATTTGATTTGTTGTTATAAGAGAAGCCAGTGTGGTCTCAGCGTCTCTGGAGGGGGGCGGGAGGGCCGGGTCTGCCCCCATCGGAAACACCGACCCCCACCCCCAGGTTCGGGACGGGAACAAGCGGGGTAAACTCACCGAACCTTCCCCATTCACAACGGTCACATTTTTGACCGTTAAAAATTCAACAGTTTGATTATTAAATTTTTTTTTACTTTATTTAATTTATTTATTATAACACCATATAAATACTCAACCATTTTGCCATGTCAAACACTAAAATCTCAATTCTTTTCTTCTAAATTTTTATACAATCTTCAATCTTTCTAGCAAAAATGGAAGGTGGTTCAAAACGTGGTGGTTCTTGGCGAGACGGTTCAAAAAGAAATTTCCAAAAATCGCATCTTAAAAACGTTCAAACACTACAAAACAACCCCTTCAACACACCCAGTTATCAACCACAACCGCAATCTCCTTAAATGAGCCTACCATTTTTCTACTACAACAACCCTCAATTTGACCCGCAATATTTTTCAACAAGCCTTTAACCAATTTGATCCAATTTCGCAACAATCGTTTCTTCAATTCGGCAACCAATCGTTTCAAGCAAACAACTAATTTTCGCCACTAGGCAACTTTCAAGGTTTATTTTTACTTTATCTTATTTTTTTTTAATATTTTGTTTTTATTTTGTACTCGTTTATTTTATAATATCGTTTAATTGTTTTAGACTATCACGAACAAATTGATTCCGACTCTAGCGAACCCAAAGACACCCACCGCCGCCACCACCACCACAAACGAAAACAAAAGCATCGGCCCGACGGTGGAGCCCTATACAAGAAATCGCTTTATGTAAGTCGTGGCTAATCCATTCCGAAATGGGTAACCAACTAAAACGCGACGGTTTTTGAAAAGTGGTATAATTTTTTTTTAAACTTTGATTTTTTAACATTTTTTTTAACAAAACTCAGTAATTGTATAATATATATTTATCTAATTGTAGGTAAGCGACGAGTTTCATAAAATAATGAAAGACACTTCCCGAACCGTTGATCAAATATATATTCAAAGTGGGGGATTTGAATTGTCACATGAGAAAATTC
The DNA here is from genome assembly GCA_009936405.2 of Stevia rebaudiana. Classification (NCBI taxonomy): domain Eukaryota; kingdom Viridiplantae; phylum Streptophyta; class Magnoliopsida; order Asterales; family Asteraceae; genus Stevia; species Stevia rebaudiana. The sequence continues at coordinate 5,464 of WOUH02023724.1, forward strand.
AATGAGTTCTTCCACCATGCGTCAAACCGTTGGAAAAGTGGTGAAGGGGACGAAGAAATAATTGTAAACGCAATGAAGAGCTACCAATAAAACGTCAAGTCAAAAGGTTTCCCTCACCTTAAAGCATGGAAAGTAGTTTGATACATGCCTCTATGGACGGAGACTCCTCCATCGGGTTCTGACACACAACCCACATCAAAGAGGTCCAAGTCTATCGAAGGGTCGGTAGCTCAAACGCCGATATCCCCGTCGGCCTCGATGCAGATAATGAAGAGATGGAACTCGAGTGTGAAGGTCGGCACGTTTACTATGAACCCGAGTGCCCAATTAGAAAGGGCAAGAGATCGGTAGCTTCATCGAGCTCTCAAGACGAGTTACTCGAAAGAATTGAACAGTTTAACTCGTTTAACGAAGCGGGCGTCGAGCAAAGGGATCGATTGCGGGAACAAAAAGCTCGCGAAATACTAGACGAAAAAGAGGCACGCATCCAATTCATCAAAAGAAAAGAAAAGGCGTTCGATGAGACCAAAAAGGAAAAAAGATATCGAATTCTTTATGAAAGACCATTCGAGCTACCAAGGGTCAGAGCTACGAGTGATTCTCGACCGTAAACGCGAGATTATGGCTCGTTGGGGTTGAGAATGAACATTCTAGTTTTTTTTTTTAAATTAAATTGTATTTTTTTTATTAAGTTGAATTTTTTTTTGTTTTTTTATTTAAGTTGTATTTTTTTATTTGATTTAATGAAAGTCTTTTTTTTGTTTATATATAAATGTTAAAAAAGTTTAATTAATTTTAATATTAAATGTGTGATAAGGTGGAGAAGTGGGGAAAAGTGGGACGGTACCGAGTAAAATGAGAAAAAGTAGGGAAAGCCGATGTGACGCTGATGTGACAGTGGAAAGGAGTGGGATGACTCCTAATGCTTTAAGAACTTATTTCTAGCAATGGACAGATCTAATATAAAGAGTAGAGACAGAGTAAATTTACTAACATCTGATAGCGATTGTAAAGTTAGTAACAAACAACAAATATTGTATGTTAGGGTCAGAATTATTGAGGATACTTAAGTATCCTGATTTGTGATAATTCTTCTTTATCAATATTTTTGTTAACATTTTATTAGCAATGTTTATGATGATGACAAATGTTTACTAACAGTTATTTAAGGCCTGTTTACAGAATAGTTACCATTACGTATATTGGGCTGATTTTAAGGATCCTTGACGATATATTATCCTGTATAGTTGCCGTTTATGTGATCAACGAATTACCCACGTGTGAGTAAAAGGACGTGGAGCTGAGTCATCAAGGTGATGCGAGGCCTGATAAAGCGGATCTGGAAGTTTATCATAAGCGACTCGTTAGAAAAGAAGTGGACGATACTTTCCTTAAGAATCGGAACTACTTTGTGTTACTGTTGTACCATTATATAAGGAGCCGATGGACTTAGGTTTACACACACAATTCATTCGCAACTCACTATTCGCATACAACTAACCTTTGTTTTGCAGTTGATCTTATTGAGCATTCAAGCACTTCACTTAGCATTTTTCACGACATTCATATAGATATCCATCGGTTTGTTTTACTTTTTTTACTTGTTTGCTTAATCAATAATATTGACTAGACAAGTGATTCTTTGGTCACCTGTCCGAGGTTTTATGCCGGCAATCTGTAAGGATTAAGGGCTTTCCTCGCTAAAAATCCTTGTTGTTACTACTTTCATATTCTGTTTTTGTTGAATTATCCTTAAGGATACTTAAGGATATTAAAGGATATTTTCATTTAATCGTTAATTCGTCAGATTTCATATTTAAACAAACACTTAGCATCACTTAACTTATTTGGAATAACTAAAATTGGCATTTGTTGATTTTTAACCAAAACAATTTGGCGCCCACCGTGGGGCAAAAAGTGTTTTCTTATCATTAAAATCAACTTATCCCCTGTTTTCAAGGATTTTAACAAAAAATGTCTTCCCAACTGAGAACATCATCTACTCCAGTGTTTTCTACCACTGTAACATCCGGTGGATCCACTCAACTCCTAGTATACTCATCAAGCAGATCGACGGCTACCGCGAAAAGGAATACAGCAACAACGGAGGCTATCTCGACGTCAAGGGTAACATCACAACCTCCCTTGTTTGCATCTAATGAAGATATTTTGTCTACTTTGCATCAGGTCCAGCAGGAAATGTTGCAGCAGCAAGAAACCAACAAGTTCCTGATCGACCAAGTCAAGAAATTAGGCGATAAGGGAAAGGAGAAAGCCCCTGAGTATACTCCGCTGATACCTAGGAACTTAGACTTTGGATATTCAGGATCAGCAGGAGGACAAGATCCAGACTTGATACCAATGTAGTCACAACGCTCATATCCTGAAATATCCAGAGGATATAACCATCCAGAAGGATCCCGAGGATCAACCTATTCAAGTATATTCAAGGATCCTGAAGTCTCACTTCCGCCTCCTCCTCCAAGGATACAGGGTTATAGTACCTCTAATACTTGCAATTTAAATAACACTAACTATGATCTTACTCAGAAGAATACAGGAATAACTCCTCAAGTAGCCAAAGAGTTAAAAAGACTACATGATATGATATCAAGTGTATCAGGGATCATTAAACCAATTCCTGAAGTATCCTCAGCAACTCGCAGATTGTCCCGCTTCGCACCACCTATCTGTGATGCAGAGATACCAAAGATGTTCCAGACCCCTAAGATGAAGCTGTATGACGGCACTGCTGTATGACGGCACTTCCGATATAGAGGAACACGTGGCACAATACAGGGAACTGATGGAAGTCAATCCCATCCCTGCTGACTTGAAAGAGGCCTGTCTATGCAAAGAGTTTGGTTCCACCCTCACAGTATCATCCCTAAAATGGCTGCTCAACCATACTGCTTATTCTATTACTTCTTTTGCACATTTAATTAATCTGTTTAATAATCAATTCTCCTGTAGTAGGAGTTTTGAACGACTGACCAGTGATTTATACAGGATAGTCGAGCGTCCCCAGGAATCTTTGAGGGACTATATTAACAGGTTCAGCCAAGAATGCTTGCATATCCCTAACTTGGATATGGCCACTACCGTTAAAGCCTTAAAGATGGGGCTTCTCAAAGACTCTCCTTTCTGCGAAGACTTGGTCATGAATCCATGCAGAAACTTGGATGAAGTTAGAAACAGGGCTGTGAGATTCATAAGGCTGGAAGATGATAGGGATATCCAGAAGAGGATCGATGGCTCTTTCACAAATCCTTCCAAGAGAAAGGTGGAATCCCCATCACCTAAACCTTATAAGTCCAAACCCTCCTTCAAACCCAACAGAATCAACTCTGTTGAGGAAGAAGAAGAAGAGGAGGAGTATCCTAAACTAACAGGCTATTGTTTTTCTGTTGATGTTCCCGGAATAATGTATGCTATGCAGGGTCTAGGTGAAAAAGCCAGATGGCGAAAACGGAATGACAAGCAATTTCCAAACAGGGATAAATCCAAATGGTGTGCATTCCATGAAGATTTTGGGCATAACACTGAGGATTGCATCGCTCTCAGAAAGGAAATCGCCTATCTCCTGAGCAAAGGACACTTGAAAGAATTGCTTGGTAGAAAGAAGAAACATGATCCTTAAGAATCCCCGAAACGTGCAACTTCACCTCCACCAGACGCCAAGATCGTGAACTTTCTCTCAGGAGGTTCTGATGTTTTCAGTACCTCTTTCTCAGCTGCTAAAAGAAATGGCAAAGCAACTAAACTAGAAAGAGGAACCAAGCCAACCAGGATGTCAACCTTGACCGATCAAACAGTGGTGACCTTCAATGACGAGGATAGAGATGACCTTCAAGAACCCCATCATGATGGTTTGGTAATTACACTTTATATTGCTAACCATTATGTGCGTAGGATCCTGATTAACGAAGAAAGTTCTGTGAACATCATCCAACTGGAGGCATTAAGGAGGATGAATATCCCTGATTCAAAAATAACGACCAAGTCAGTGATCCTGATAGGATTCAGCGTCGAAGCCAAAGCAACCCATGGTGAGATCAAGCTGCCAGTATACATCGAAGGGGTCAACATGATAAAGAAATTCTGTGTCATGGATTCTCTATCCAACTACAACGTGATTCTCGGGCGTCCATGGATACACGACATGAGAGCAGTTCCATCGACGTATCACCAATGTGTGAAACTTCCCACTCCATGGGCGGTTGTAAGAATAAGAAGCGATCAACAAGAGGCTAAAGACTGCTACACTGCATCGATGAAAGCTACCAATGAAGCTCCCACAATGCCAGTACTCCAGTATAGCAATCAAAGAAAGCCTCTAAGGATACTCAAGAGTCCTTTGTGACGCCCGTTTCCCAGGCTTGGCCCCTAGGTGACGTCACTCATCGGATTTACACAATAGCAATGATTTAGTCAGAGATATACAAAAGCAGCGGAATTAAAAACTTTATTTCATTACTATTGAAAGCTAAGTCTTATAAGATATTAATATATAACATTAATATAACACTATCTATGCTAGTCTTCTACCATCTTCTTGTAGCCTTCCAGATGCCTTAATGACCACTCCCAGATCATGCCTCCTCGTTACCTGCTAAACCTTCAATCATACCTAGTATGCATGCTAAAACAAGTCAGCTTTCGCTGGTGAGTTCTAAGTTTTATCATTACTTTAAACCATCATCATTAATATAAAAATACTTCTTTTAACCCATATCAAAATATAGGTATAAACTATCATCTATCTATCTATCTATCATAAGTGCAGATAACTTCTACTAACTCCTCTAACAAGTCCTCTAACTTTCATCAAATCCTCCGACTCTCATCAAGTCCTCTACCAAGTGTCTGCTCATCCACCTACACTATCTCCTCTCGGATCCGAAATCCCGGGGTCCAAAACCCCTCCTCATAAGTAATCATCATTACTTAAAAACTCATTTGCGCAAATAGACTTCCAACCATTTCTTACCCCCGTCGGGAAATGATCTTCCATCTTTAAAACCACTCCAACTCATGGGACTGGCCGAAAGTCTCAGCTAGGCTTACAGGACTATTGTATTCTCTTGGGTTTCCTATCTCAAACAACATATAGGTAACATTTGCACTCTACTCTACTCCAATCAGCCAGACTCGATAAGGTTTACATACTCTTGAAATGATTTATGTATCGATCCAACGGTCAGTTTCTTATAAGTTCAACTATGATGTACTTCCATTATGTTGACGATGCTTATATATAGGGCGTATGTAGGGATAACCCAACCACCAGCCCACCACACTTTAAATACATGGAAGTCCACCTTCATCAACTCTTATAATAATCCCAACACTCACAATACATAACTCGTTTCCAAGACTATCTAGGCATTACAAAGCACGACTATCCTATGCTACATACTAACACGTAACTCTTCTTAACTTTATACATATATTAGATACATATTTATAGCTACTCTCAACATTATACGTTACTTCATTACCCAAAACCCACCCTAGCCTATTCAATGACACTTTCCCGATATATCGAAGGTAGTTTGTATACAGGATGTACGTAGGGAGAACCCAGCCGCTAACCCACCACCCCTTCGATATACCACGATCATACCCTTGTTAGTATCTAGGAAATCAAACTACTGCTATCTCTTCTCAATCTACTGCTCTAGAAGAATTGCCATAATCGCATCATGGTTTACACAATTATTCCTTTGGTTGCCATGATCTCGTCACGGTTTACACAACCCTCTGAATCAATCAAACGATTGCCACAATCTTGTCATGGTTTACACAATCATTGAGATTCCCCAGTTCAACTGATTGCCACGATCTCGTCATGGTTTACACAATCATATGAACAATCCTATCTCATAACCTCCATTTAAATAATCGCCACGATCACGTCATGGTTTACACATTCATAAGAACTCTATACTTATCCCCAATCAATTCCTAAACAATTGTCATGATCTCCTTACAATTATTTAAAAAACGTACTTTACTCATACATAATAATATCATACCTCAAGTATATATCTACTACTTAAGCATGCATACTAGCCCTGAGACATTCAAAAACGCTAAAAAGGGGGATCATAGAACTCACCTCTAACTAGAAGAACCTCTACTCTTATATCTCCAAAGATTCCCCGATCACCGGCCTTTCCTCGCTAACCGAGACTTCCTCGAGCACCTTCAGATACTTCCCGAGCACCTAACTTCTTCCACTATGGGTTTAGGGGGTATTTTGAGTGAAAATTGGGGTTTTGGAATGAAAATTCGCTGTCCCAAATGATCTGCTCCACCCAGCTATTTATAGGGCTAATTAGCTAACGCTACGCGCGTCGCGCGGCTTTGACCCTTTCCCTTGCGTATGTCGCATAGCATGTCCAGACACGCATCACTCGGCTTGACACGTGTCGCTGCGTGGCATCGGGCTGCCACGTGTCCTCGTTCGATACGTGTCACTTGACCTCTCAGAGGCTGCCACGTGTCCTCGCGTGGTTGTGTGACGTCCGTCACCCAAGCTTGGCCCCTAGGTGACGTCACTCATCGGATTTACTCAATAGCAATGATTAAACAGAGATACATAATTGCAACGGAATAAAAACTTTGTTTCATTACTATTAAAACATGCCAAGTTTTACAAACTAGCTATTACATAGCAAAAGACAACACTATCTAAGCCATTCATCAAACTCCATTAGCAACCCGCCAGATGCCTTCATGATTACCAACCGATCATGCTTCTTCCTTACCTGCTCTTCTTTCAATCATACCTAGTATGCATGCTAAATCAAGTCAGCTTTCGCTGGTGAGTTCTAAGTTTTTCTTCAATCATACTCATATCAATACATAAGTATAATATAATACTACTCATATTTATATCAACATATAAATATATCAAACCTCAGTTTATTCAAAAATAAACTTTACTCAATCAATCTTTCTTCCTTACCAAGTATATGCTCACCCCAACCTAACACTGTCTCTTCTGGAATCCGAAATCCCAGGGTCCGAAAACCCCTCCTTATAAGTAATCGTCACTACTTAAAAACTCATTGTGCACAATAGACTTTCAATCACTTATAACCCCCGTCAGGAAATGATCGTCCATCTTTAACAACCAATCCTATTTGGGGGAATGGCCGACAGTTCAAGTTAAGCATACAGGTCTGTTGCAATTTCTTGGATTTTTAACTTCTCAAAATAGTTTATTAAACTCCATCCCGTACCCTCACGGTTTAGGCATTATTACCTTATACCAAAAACCCATCCTTTACCTAAGATCTATACATTGGCATTTTCCCGATATATCGAAGGCAACTTGTATACAAGGTGTACGTAGGGCTAACCCAGCCGCTAACCCACCATCCCTTTGATATATCACAATCATGTCCTTGTTAGTATCTTAGATTCTGGATATAGAATTACTATCTCGTTTTAAAACAAATCTTAGTTTGTTATAAAAATTATCTTTGAATGATTGCCATAATCTCATCATGGTTTACACAATCAATATATCATCATATTATATTAAGCAAATCAACATTTACTAAGCATGCATACTAGCCCCGAAACATTCAAAAACGTTAAAAAGGGGGATCATAGAACTCACCTCAGACTAGTGTGATAACAACTAATGAGAATACGGTAGTGAGAGAATCAACGATCTACAGGCGTAACCTTCGTGAACCTTGCGATGACCGATCGATCGAGTACCCGCCGGATCTTCGTACTTGAGTTCAGCAGAGATTAAGTGTGTGTGTGTGTGCTATTTCGTTCGAAACAATCTGTGCACTCATCCTCTGCTCATTGAACTCTATTTATAGGCAAATCTGGGTTTTCTACGCGTGTCGCACAAGATTTCGAGGGACGGTGCGCGCCACGCGAGAGGGTTTACTTAGCCGAGCGGGTAGCCGCCTTTTGGGAGTCACGCATGTCGCGCCATCTTAGAAGGTCAACCCGCGCGACGCGTGTAGGGTTGCAGAGTGTCCGGACCATACGAACCTGCCACGTGTCTCAATCATTGCCATGAGATCCCTGGTGTTGCCATATGGCTCCCGAGCCTGCCACGTGGTGACACGTGTCTCCCGAGCTTCGTTCGGTGCGACTGGTTAACTTAAATCGCGTTTTCTCGCTTCGTTCAGAGTCCGTTTCGCGCGCGGTTTTCACCTACGTTCACGACTTTCAATTTCGCATCTAACCCAATTGATTTCACCTCCTAAGAAGGTGTTGAGATTTAGAGCCTATTGTACGCTTCATCGTTTTGCTTGTAATTCTATAACCGTCGCTCAAATCAAAATTTCGCATTCCCTCAAAAGACTCTAAATACGATTTAGAATATGATCAAGGAATTTAAATCACACTGTCATTGAGTACAAGTACATGGAAATCAAATACATCATAGCATATCTGAAAATCGGGTGTTACAAGTCTACCCCCTTAAACAGGGTTTCGTCCCTGAACCCTATTCACAATTCAAACAATTGAGGGTAACTTTTTCTCATATCGTCCTCGGTTTCCCAGGTAGCTTCAGATCATTTTCTATGTTTCCATTGTACTTTTACCATTTTGACGACTTTTCTTCTAAGCCTTTTCTCATCCCGATCAATGATGGCTATGTTGGTTCTGTCTGCCCAAGAAACATAACAAATTGATGTGGCTAGTATGTTATGATCCAAGTCGGGTCATACCC
>WOUH02023734.1:0-14176 GCA_009936405.2 Stevia rebaudiana
ATGTCGAGATTACCAACGAACAAAGACTAGAAAATCGTCAAATTGTTCGTAGCGGAGATATACATTTGAATCTTAAATTGGATTTGATTCAACATATGTGGAAAAATCGTAGAGTGGTTCCTTCGTTCCTTAATTTTTTTATTTTTATTTTTGCAATGTTTTTTATTAAAATGGTATTTTTTTTATTTAATGTAATGTTTTTTTTTTAATTTTAACCTTTTTTTTTAGTTACTTTTTTTAAATAATGTTTTTTATTTTAAATAATGCGACTTTTTTTATAAAATGAAATTATAAAAAAATGAATAATCAGTCATCAATACCGCCCTCCATACAGCCCATGCATTTCCACCATTTTACTCACCCACTTTACCATTTCTCTCTCCTGCGTGACAGTCAATACAGCCCTCAATACAGCCCCCATACAGCCTGGTATACCGAATAGTCTTATCATCGTAGGAAACTAAGTCTGATTTCCTAATAATAAAATAAAGACACTATGTTTATTTGTGAGATATAATACATCAGTATTGTTCAACGAACAAAATGATATAAGCGTAAATTACAATTTTACATAAACATAACTAATAGATATATCTGATACGTTTGTATTTAGGAAGTTTATGAGCAAGATATTCCTTGTATATTGGAGATAGAATAGGATTTTGTATTCATATGTATATTTGGGAGATATCAATGAGATATCAAGTAACTGAATATTCACCAAGGGTTCCTATAGTTCTGTTCGAAGATTTTCGTTTTCGGGTAATCTCAGCAATCGTCCTCCTCCCGCTTCAACTACAGGGTGTAATAGAAGAAGGATCAAATAGGAACAGGATCTTTGCTAAAAATAATATGAACAAATATAGATAATGTCATCCATTTACTTAAGGTAAAAAACAATTCAAGTAAAAATCCATGTGTTGACTTTTTTGAACTTTTTCCTCACTTTCTTTAAACATTAATAACTTTTCATACGGCATTATTTTTTTATAAAAATTGCACCATAAAAACAAACGTTTTTCTCTATTTAATTTGAGTACCATTGTTATATACTTTTTAAAAACTTAAAAAAATATAGTACGATAAAATATTACAAAAGAATGTAGTACAGAAAATGTATTATAAAAAACTATATATACATGTACTGTATTCGCAAAATAAATAGATATACATGTACTGTATTATCAAAAAACAAGATATACATGTACGATATTCACAAAACAACTAGATACACACATGTATTGTATTTTCAAAACAACTAGATATACATATATTGTATTCTCAAAACAATACATATATTGTATTCTTAAAACAACTAGATATACATGTACTGTATTCTCAAAACAACTAGATATACATGTATTGTATTCTCAAACAACTAGATATACATGTACTGTATTAAATATTTTTTCCATTGTCATCTTAAAGAAAGTAAAAAAAATATTGAATTTTTGTACAAGATTCTTTTATAAAAAATAATGTCGTATAAAAAAGTTATAATATTTAAAGGAATGTGGGGGAAAATTCAAAAAGTCAACAAGTGAGTTTTCATCATTATCATCTCCTTCTTTTTTTACTTAGATTTGAATTCCTTGAATCTTAACCACTGATTAAGAAAATAAAGGAACAAGATTTGTTACTATTGGTTTTAACCAAAATAGTATTTTTAGCAGATTCAACCTCTAAATATATGTGATACGTTTGTATTTGGGAATTATATACGTAATATATTCCTTCTACATTGGAGATAGATATTTGGGATATATTAATGATCAAGAGAAAATACTCTTTCAATATTAAACACCGAAAGAAACAAACGGCTGGTTCCTTAAGACTCGAACTTATGAAACAACTTAATTCAACAATCAAATAACTTATTTAAAGATACTAAACCAGATCACAGCAACTGATTATGACTTTTTAGAGTATTCACAACTCATTCTCCATCTTCATCCCTATAATTTAACCAAAACTTATCATTATTACAAAAATTTGATTAGTTTTTAAAAAACACTTCATACAACTCATTCCCTATTTTCATTCACCATTCAATTAAATAATACTTTTTATTTCACTTTTAAAACTCTTTCTCTATCATCCACCCATACTCACTCAAAAATAATATTAAATAATGAAATGGAGATTTGTAGGTTCCCCCCAAATATGTGGGATGATATTGATTTTCCTATTAATTATAGGGTTGGGGGATGGAGATAGGGAATAAGATGTAGAGTGGTTTTTTGTTGTTTTTTTAAAAATTTAGAGATGGGTTAGGGATGTGGGGTGGGTTGTGAAAGCTCTAATACCCCCATTGACTCGTACTCTTGCACACCAAGCTGATATCGAAAGTACACTCTTTCTTGGACAAAGCTTTTGCCAAAATGTCAGCAACTTCCGCATTCGTGTTACAGTACTTCAAAGTAACTTGTGCCTGATTTACCGTCTCTCAAATAAAGTGGTGTTTGAGATGTATATGTTCGGTTTGACTATGTATAACTGGATTCTTAGATAAACTATTAACAGTTATAGTATCACACAAGATTTTTCTGGCTTCCCTTTGCTTTAAACCAAGTTCCTCTGAAATTCTTCGCTTCAAGATCACCAGATGGCTTGACATGTTGCACTAGTAGCAAATATGTACTTGGCCTCAGTACTAGATAAAACAACTCTATTACAATTTTTTATCTTTTTCTTATTTGCTTTAAACAGATTTATCTTTAACTTTGTGTACCATATGCCAAAGGTAAGAGTACTTAAAATATACCTTAATACTCTTTTAGCTGCCCTTGATGGATTTTAATTGCAGTTTTTTCCCAAACAAGTGTAATTGGAAAAAATATTTATCATATAGATGAACTTAGAAACTTATTTACTAAAATGAATGCTCCCTTATTTCCTTTATTTCTACTAATCCACTATCTTTTTCTTTTTAATTATTTTTAAACATTCTTTATAAAATCATATATTTGTTAAATGTTTTTAACACGTACGTTTGTTTTTGTAAAGATTTTCGTAGTACCATTTACTTTTGAAATGTTTTTTATAACTTTTATTTTTAAACCTTGTTTACTTGTCATGTTCTAAACATCTCTTGATATCGTTTTACATGACTATTAAAAATTTTTGGTTTTCATTTTTTAAATTCAATTTTAAACTGATAGGTTTTTATTTTAATATCATTTTTAAAATTGTTTGGTTATTCTAAAGAAACTTTTCAAAACCATTTAATTTAAACTTTTATAATATCACGTATTTATCTTTGTAAACACCTTTTTTTAAGTTGTTCAATTTCTTAAACATATCATTAGAAAACGTTCATTTCTTAAAATGACGTTTTAAAAGAACCGTTTGTTATAAACATTGGTGAAAAATAAATGGTGTTAGAAAAAAAAACTCACAATCAACAAACGGTAAGACAAATGATTATATTAAAGACCATTGAGAAAAATAAACGAATTTAAATATGACTTTTTAAAACATAAGGTCGTTCTAAAAACTTATGATTACAAGGGCTTTAAAAAAATCACACCATGTTTGGAGCCTTTGGGCACATAAAAAAGGTTAAAAATAAATGCTTTTAAAAAAATATTCAGTGTTAAAAAAGACGTTTAGAAAAGCAAACTTGATAAAAAAACATTTTTAGAAAACAATACATTAAAACAAAAATCTATTATTGTAAATAATTTTTAAACAAGTCATTTTATAGTAAATAAGTTTTCCTGTTACCATCAAAACGCACACCAAATCGGACTGTGTTTTCTCTGATTTCACGCCGATTTTGCTGAAATTGTTGGAGGCAATTCATCAAACACTTTGTCGACATCACGAGTGATGATTTTACCTGTCGCGAAGCTAGGTACACTTGCTCTCAAAATAATTTGCAAACCCATCGCCAAACGGATCAAGAACAAGGCTGGCCGTCATGCTCAGTTCCGTCAATCCATTATAAACTTTGCACAGGTAACGATCCTTATTATTCCTCATAATCTTAATCGTAATCGATAAAGGTTACGGATTTTTAGGTTAATTTTGTAAACTTTAGTGTATTAGTTGGGATTTAGCTGTTTTTGGAATTGGGATTTAGTTGTTGCTCGAATGTAGTGCTGCAATTGCAATTCGTTCCTTGTGAATTTGGGTATTATTGCGGGATTGATCTTTTAGCTCTTCGTTTTGAGTCCAAAGGGTTTTTTCATTATACCTATTGTGTTGAATCGGTGTATCTGATCTGACCCACTTTATTAGTAAAATTAGGGTTCTAAACTCGTTTGGAACATGTATGATCCTGCTAATGAGTAAAGGAAACATTGGTGGCATTGTTTTGACACAATTAAACTAGTTTCTTCAGTTTGTTTGACCATTTATTAGTTCTTGAATTTCTTTACAGGCGAATCATCGTTTCAGTACAAAATTGCAAAGGCGAATATACGGGCATGCGATAGATGCTGCTATTCGACCGTTAAATGAGGAAAAAGCTGTTCAAGCTGCTGCAGATCTTGTTGGCGAACTCTTCGTCTTCACTGTAATAATTCCTTTATAAACTCTCCAAAAATCATATGCATTTGTGTTAATCTAGTGTTGTTAGGTGTCACACTTAGCACATTCAGCTATTCCTTTTTTTTTTACCGTTAATATGTTACAAAATTCACCAAATTATTTTGTAAAACATATGGTTGAGATTGAACTTAAATGATCTGATTTATGCAGGTTGCAGGAACTGCACTTATTTTAGAGTTTCATAGGAGTTCAAAAGCAGAAGCTAGGAAAGAGTCACTTCGAAAACAAGAACTCGAGGTTAATTTAATTTTATTTTTATATTATGATAAAAATTTCATCTCTTTTTTTTTTGGAAAATATTCATTACAAAAATAATTGTTTATGGTATCTGGTAGGCATTAAAACAACGCGATGAAGATCTTGCGAAAGAAATTGAGATGCTAAATTACAAACTTAATGAAATGGAACAAGTTGCAATAAGTGATGCATTAGCTAACATGATGAACATTAGAAAACGAATCTAATTACATTAACATTTCATCTGATTTGAAAATTATTAATGATCCTTCAATTAGTAAGATTTATTCGGGCTCCTAAATGGTGGGATATAACGCGCATCTGTGCAATACTTTACATAAATGATAGGCCACGTGACAAGGTACATTCGAGCCAGTTATCATTTCTGTTAAATTTCAAGCTTCAATATTATTTTCTTTTTTATTGTATTTGTAGTATAATCATAGCTGATGGTTATGTATTGTATGTTTATGATAAAATCATTAATGATTACATCTAACAAACACTTTGTATTCAATGATGACTCTTTGCATTCAATGTATCCTAATTGACTCTTTAATATAAGCAAACCAATTTAGTTACATTATTATGTTTTTACATAGTTTATAATTCATAAATTGTAAACATTTGAATACACTTTATATAAACGTTATATTACAACATATTTGTGAAAAATGGGAACTCCTTAGTTTTTTCTTCAACCGGAGACCACGCATTCGCATCGATCCAATCAAAAGCAATCGGTCCCAAAAGAGCATCGGGGATTCCAAAAGAAGTGACCAAAGCAAGCGCGTGTGGTCTCAGTTCACTACAAAGTTTCATAACCTCTTTTCTAACCACAACTGCATTGTGTGTCGATAAGTAACCATATCGAAGAAACGATGCATCTTCTTCCATCACAATGGTCGTGTACATTGATCTCATTAGACCTAATACATTCTGTAACAACATTTGAAAACTCAAAAATGCCCAAATATAGTTGTTTATAAGTAGAAATGATTTGACAAAATAGAAGTTTACCTTTAAAGAGCCAGCTGGAACAGTTGCTTCGACGTCAAGAAACGTTTGTAGAACTAAGCGATCGGAGAAGGCTCTGCCCAAATCCTCAGCAATCTGATAGGTCTAATTAACAACGGTTAGAGGAGACAGAACAAGCTATCTTGATAACATGTCAAAATGGTTATTTTGTATAGGCAAGGTTGACTTGACTCTAATCATATTTTAATCTAAAGTTTATATATTTTAGATATAATTAGTGTCAGGTTTGATAGCCTCTTAATGGATTAAGTGACTACCTCTTAATGATACATATCTTCTTACTAGTTAAGGTGTATCTTCTTAATAGTTAAGGTGTAACTTAAAATTCTGAATGGTTAAAATGTGGTTCACATCTTAACCATTTAGAGGGTTTCTTACTTCAATGAATTTTAGAACTTTTAGAAACTTTTGACATATCTAACCAGTATAATAAGAACTAAGTAGTTCATAATTAAAGCAGTTAAAATTCCCTCCTCTACCGAAAAACATTAAGGATATAAGGCAGTTGGCTAACCACTGTAAATATATGTTCCATGTTTTCTCCCTGAGCCTCATGTTGTGAGACTTCGGTTTCAAAACGATGCAATAAATCTCTCTCTCGTAGGCAAAAGATGTCAGTCTGTGATGAATAAAAACACCGATTTCAAACTACTATTCATGTTTGGGTGTTTATGGTGAAAAGTGTAAGGAGGATTTTGGTGTTCAAATGTGTAGTAATTTCGTCTGATTACCTGAAACTGAGCGTTTCTAAGGTCGGAGCTTGTGAGACGTGAAGGGATAATAGGAGCGGGTTTGTTCAAGTGTTCAAGTCCTAAACCTTTTATTGGTTTGTTTCTTCTCTTGGCTACTAAAATTTCCTTGAGAAGTGCCTTGCTAATCTGCAAATATAAATATAAGTTACAATTATTATTTTAATTTTTAAATATTTGGAATTGCTATCACACACCCATATAATCCTACTCCTAAAGCTAGACCACAACCTTCCACCAGCAGAATTTGAAGCTTTCATCTTAAGGATACAGGCGAAGCACCTTACCATCAAAATGTGTCATTGGAGACAGTTACAAATATAATTATCTTTATTTAAATTTATACCAATAATATCATTTTACTTTACGAAATCCTAACTTGTAGAACCATCTAGGTCTCGCAAAATAGGCAGGTCGGGTCACCTTACGAGTAGGTAATGGTGGCAAACAATGGAAACGAGTCATGTTGGCACATTTAATTTGGACCTGTTCTATGGTAGCTAGTGTATAGACATGTTTGATAATAACATAACTTGAATGACCCAAATCAACAGATTTAGCTAACAAAAGGGTTATGGTTGAAGTGTAAGTGTATTAGTCAAAACGTTTGTTACCTGTTGCATAAGAACATTGTTGTCGCCTTCGAAAGTAAGTTGCACATCAAACTCACTTTTCAAATGACCAACATGATTTTCGGTCTTTAAACCTTGCCCACCACAAGCTTCTCGACATTCCTGATCCAAAATCGACATTGAAAACGGTCAAAATTTATATCTTCAAATTGAACAACTTAACATAGGCGTGTAAACGAACCAAACAATTCATGAACTGTTCGGCGATAAGTTCGTTTTGTTCGTTTATTTGATAAATAAACAAAAAATTTGTGTTCGTTTAATTAAACGAACGAACATGAACACGCCTATTGTTCGTTTATTTATGTTTATGAACTGTTCAATTATGTTCTTTATTTATATCTGTTTGTATATTTGTTCAAATATATTCGTTATGTTCAATTATGTTCATTCGTTTTATGTTGGTTTATTTGCTTACGTCAATTGGTCATTTATGTTCGTGAACTGTTCGTTTAACCTATTAACGAACGAACACGAACATGTCAATTTCCTTAACGAACAACCATGAACACAAAATTGGTGTTTGTTTATGTATTCGTGTTCGGTTAAAGTTAAATAAACGAACACAAACATGGTTATCTTCGTGTTCGTTGGCTTCGTTTAGAGGTCTAACTTAACATAATTAATTTACATTTACAACCTGAAGGGTTCTCATGCCATGCCAGCTCAAAGTAGCCTTAAGTGCACTAGAAACAACATGAACTGTTTTAATTGATTCACGTGTTCTTTTCACGTATATATTCTTCAAATACTCAGAAGCAAAACTCATCGCGTATCTGCAAATAAACAAGATACGCGGTTAATCGGTTATTACATAAAAATGCTAACCGAATTTTGGTAATATTTGTTAGTTACATACGTTTTTGCTACAAGTGGTAAAAGACGCCTTTGATGACTAGGATAATCAAGCAACAGAACTTCAGGTTCGTTTGGTCTTATTGAAAATGCTCTCCGTGACAAAGAATACCTTATTGCAATTGCTAAACCAATCTACAAACAATCGACAAAATAATATTTAATCACCATCAAAATGGACTTAAACCAGATATATTGCTTCCAGAGGCGCAACTTGTTACCCGTTTACCTTCTATTTCGATTTAATTTCAGGTTATTATAATTAACCATAAATACATATTTCTTACTAAACCAATCAGCATTTTAAATTAGCAATCCCAAACACCCTCGTAAGTGAGGTTTCAACAAACTATTTAAATACCTTTGTTATGTTCATTGAACCCGTTGCAATAGTAACACGCCCGGATAATAGTGGAGCTAAAAACGCCGCAAATCTCTGCAGTCAATTAACAAATTAGCAAGTTATTTTAATCGTTTCTGATACATAAAAATTAAATGGTAAAGGAACTAAAGTCGGGTCAAAACTAGTTTGGGTCAGACTGGGTTCGGGTCAAAAACGCAATAACCTGATCGGGATCTTTTATTGCACTAAAATATTGTCCATCCGGGGAAACATCAGCAACCAAATTCAACAAATTCTCTCTAGGAATTCTTAAATTGTCAAACCTGAAACACATGTGTTATATTATATAGTTGATATATTGGTATCTGAAAATAATATACAAATGCTACAAACTTCAATCTGTACCATATCCGACCGTTATCAACACCATTTAACCCGATTTTATGACCACAATCGGCAACACGAACATTAGGACTTATATTTCCATTTGTATCCCTGATTTGAGCTATAAAAGCGTGCACTCCTTGATTTACATCATTGATTATGAGCTGCGAGAACACGACTGCATGTGTAGCATACTGAAACACATAAACATAAGTATCAATGAGAAGAACATAAACTCGATTTCGATAATAATATACAGCTCGCTAGTAAGTTGATGCATGTGTGTGAACATGACAAACATGCCAACCTTTAAATGATCATATATTTTTACCGTTTAGAGTTAGAGGATCATTTTATTTAGATGAAAAGCATGTGACAATATGTGCTTCCATTTTGTGTCAAATAATAACAAAAAGGTAATTAGAATTTAATAATCTCAATTTTGACATACTGACATGTAATAATCAGGAAATTTTTACCACTAGTCTCAACTTTGATCTAATTTACTAGTGATAGTCCACAACTAACGGAACCTAACACCGTTATCAATTTCCTGACATGACAAGAATTTAGTGACGTGACATTATGTTATGTCATTAAAATGCTAACGGTGTTAGGTTCCGTTAACTTTAGACTGTCACCAGCAAATGATATAAAAGTTAAGACTGGTAGTAAAATTTCCTTAGTTGAGATTATTAAAATCCAATATATGAAAGTTAAAACTATTAAAATCCAATTTGTTTAATAAAAGAGGCCTTACTTTGGCTGCACCTCCAATCCAATACTTTTGAGCCGATTCACAAGGAGTAATGATGATGAATTCTTGAGTGCTTGCATCATATTTAGTAATTGTTTCAATGCCTCTCACCTAAAAATTAACTCAAAAGTTGAACATATTACAGCTATACAAGACTTTAATTTATAGTCTGGTAATTAGCTGATCCAAGAATTGACAGACTGATATTTGAAGCAACTGGATAAATGAAAAAGCCCTAAAAATTAAAAGAATTGTTTTACATACGTTGCTTCCATGTCCTAACTCTGTCATCGCGAAGCAACCTTTGACTTCAAAAGTTTCGGTTGGCTTCAACCATTTATCGCGATGACGCTTCGTGCCCATGAATTGAATGGCTCCACCCCTGAAGTTAAAAGAGAAAACAAAAAATAATTATGGGTTGTGTTAGGTTGGGGTTGAATTTCAAATTCACAAGTAACGGATAACTAGGGATGAGATCAGTACTGTCCCGGTATTGATCTGTCCCGGTCCCGGAAAATCCTGTTCCTTAAAATTTGGAAAACTCGGTCCCCATCCCGGTCCCGTATAAATCAGTACGGTACCGGTTTTTTGGGCAAATTACCGGTTTCGTTTTTGTAAAGAAAAAACGCAATAAATTTGTACCATTAAACTCAATATTCAAATACATTTACCTGTAAATATAATGAAAATGATATAAAATATATCTAACGGAATGCCTATTAGTAGTTTTCATAAATCGAAGAAGAAAAAAAACATTGTTCTAATATGACAATATTATTTTTTATATTATATGATTTCTTTTATTTTTAACCAAAACACTTGTTCTTAAACTAAATTAGAAGACAACTAATTTATAATATGAATTTACTGTCTATATGAATAGTTTTGTTGGAATATTAAAAAAAAACAAAAAATCTTTCAATTTACCGGTACCGGTAACCAACCGGGATTTTACGGGTACCGGTTAGTCCCGATCCCGAAATTACTGAAAATCATGTCTCGGTCCTGTTATGTTCGGTCGGTACCAGTTCGGTACCGGTATTCAGTAAGAAAATCTCATCCCTACTATTAACGGTTAAATTTATTAGTAAATTTGTACAAAGTATATGAATGAAATTGAGTTTAAGCGTAAACATGGACGATATATAAACCTAACTTATAATTAAGTAAATGTATGTTTTACGTGTTTTAACTTTTTAAGTTCTAACTGTTTTATTTTTCTTATTTATCGTATTTCACCCCTTATGCATTATTTCTTTTTTCCCATGTAACATTTAATATTTATGTTTTTAACCCTTAAATTCTTATTTGACTGCTTTAATACTTAATATTTTTAGTTTATTTAACTCGTGTAATACAAATGTTTCTAGCTTAGTTGTTTTGTATGTTGAATAGAGATGTTACTAGCCTAGCTGGTTTGTATTTTGATTGACTGATTATGTATATTAAGGCTACGTATATAAGGTCTCCAATATATAGATTAATATTAGACTTGAATGTGTTATAATATATATGATAGTTGTATGACTAGTCTAATATTCGGTTTCAAAGTGACTACCATAATGAGAAATGGACACCAAGTTTAATCCCGAGCGAGTGATCGAAAACACCAAAAGTAATAATGCGAGTAAATCCCGAAAGCTCCGCTTTAGGTCCCTTTTGGGTCAGCCATCCATCAAAAACTCCTTGTTTACGAAGGTAATCGATTCTTCTCATCGTCATTTCTCTCTGGTCCTCCATTGACTTATTAAAATCGGGTGAAATGAACAATTTACCACCCTGTTCTCGGGGACAAAATAAGTCGCTTTTAATCATTAGATTAAAAATATAGTCGATTTCATCCACACTATCCCCATCTAGGAGCTTTCGAAGTGATCTCATGTTAAAATCGGGTGGTGGCTCAGATAGCTCAGGTGGTGAGTAGTTGACACATTGGGTCATGTGGAGATAGGTGGTCAGGTTGTGGTGGTGGTTCTTGAGATGACCGGTCAAGACTTTGGTCCGGAAGTTAACCCGATCCATAGATGATGGATGAAGAAGATGTTTGTATAATGGTGTGAAAACTTGGTGGTTATAAAAGGACAGGAACAAACACTAGAAAACGAAAAATAGAATATACAGAATTTATTGTCACTCGTTTAGAACTAAGAAACTTTAGATACACAATCTCTATGCTAACTCTTTCTACGATTATTTAAAGTCAGACTGGAAATCTTTTAGGATAGATTCAAAAAACAAAGAAGTCAATATTAAAAACTTTATCAACCCGTCCAAAATGAAAGTAACAAGAAAATTTTTGTTGATGTTGAAGTTTCATGTGCATGAAGACAATGCATTGCGTCACTAATTGGTTGCCAATTTTAATTATATCGGAGATTCAGTGATCACAAACACGCCACTATTTCCAACTTTTTTCTATTTATTTTTTATAAAGGCTTATTTAATTTTGTTTAGTGAAGTTTAAATTTACAACCTTGATTATGTGACTTTCGTCTTATCAGCGTAATCTAGACACTAACCTTCACCCATCATTTTGTTATATTAAATGCGCAATATAGGTTTTCTAGGGTTAATCTTGATCGGGTTATAAGTTTTAAAAGAAACTAAAATTGAAGGAGTACTGTATTTTTAGTATGAGTTTATATTGTTTTGTTTATGTTAAGTTTCTAGTATTGGTAAGTTTATTTTAATATTTTATTTAACTTGAATGTGAAGTTATAGCTAGTAGAGGTCTAAAGATAGGTGTTAGGGTTATGGTTTTCGAAAGCACCAAGAATTAAAATAAGATCAAGAGTTTAAATACAAGAAAAAGTAGTTTTTCGTTGATATCAAAGTTTTGTGCTCGAATTCTTAGGCATGCTACCAACATGTTTGACCATACTTGCTAATTTGATCAATTTACCGTCAGACTAGCAGTGATAATGTGACAATCTTAATTAGCACTTTGGGTACTTGGAATGAGTTCCCATGTGCCATTGAAAAGTAGCAAAGACATCTCAGAGTTCGTAACTGCTTTTGAGTTTAGAACAAGCATCCATGAAATCGTGCGATGTTTACGAAGATTCAGGTGTCCTATGCAACAAATGGGCCCCTATATAATTTTTATTTTCGCATGTCAATGACAAATTAAATAAAATAAGAATTAACAATAAAAAACAATATTGTTATAGAAATGATATCTTTCATATACTTAAACGAATCATCTATACTCTTTTAACTAGCATTAAATTAAAGCAAAGTTGTGGGGTTTCATAATACATTAAAATTTATTGATTAACTCGATTTATAGTTTGCACTTTAACAAATTTGTAAATTGGTTAAAATACCTACAAAAATCATTATAAACTATGAATGTTATTTTTTTAAACATATATATATATATTCAAAAAAAATTGTGTCATAGGTCATGTGCAAATGCACCTTCTGCACATAATAATAACTGGCCTTATGTGGGATGAACGATGGTTCAGATATGGGTGAAAGATTTATAATCCAATAACATCATAGATTACCAGTTTAGACCCTTAAAAATATATAATTATAACGAGTATAAAAACTGAAATCGAGTATTAACAAGAAAACCCAACAAGTCAACAATTGTAAAGCTAATCGTGGATAAATATTATCGAGTTACTTACGAAACCATGGTGGCGGAAGACGTAGGTGACAGAAACAAGGGAAAAAGCTAAAACTAAATATAAATTCCCTCTTTTTCGTTGATGAGGACAAATAAGCTCGCATGATGCCACCAATATATTCTTGAGCAGGCAACATGAGGCGAACAAAACTGAATATACATTGGCGGCTAAGCTTGTGACAACCAAGTACAAATTTGCTTTATTCCTTGGACGGCAACAAAAAAAGATTGAACCAAAAATTATATTAGAGTAACTGGCGGAACCAATGTTTTCAGAACCGGACCGTACGTTGAACCGATGCCCCTGCCGGCAGAGGTCGGACCGGTCGGATCGGTCGGACCGGATAACGTCATATTTAGTTTATTAATTTAAAATTACATAATAAGTGACAAATTAACTTAGACATGGAAAAAAAGTATTGTATATATAAAATTTAAGGATAAATATAAACTTTACAAAGCTAAAATCTGGATGACAACGTAATCAATTATTATTAATCTGAGATTATCCAAATATTAACATATATTACATAAAAGTTATATTGTTCTATCAGTTTTTATTGAATAAATGATACACGTTCTTTGCAAAGAAAATGAGGATATTAGGGCATGCGGAGTCGACACGGGGAAGAAGGCGGGGAACGACGTGACACCGCGGGGAAGAATGGGAACACCATTCCCCCAAAATCGGGAAGGTGTAAAACGGGGCAAACCCCCCGATCGGGGCCGAAGAGAGACGTTGGAGGGGAAGGGGTGGGGTCGGGGTGGGGGTGCCGAATTGTAGCCGTTGGAGATTTTTTAAAAAAAAAAAAAACTTTTTTTTTATTTTTTTACCATATAAATACCCAATCAACTTCATAATTCATCCACACCAAAAATTTCTCTTCTTTTTAACCATCTTTTAATCATTTTGTTACACCTCAATCTTAAAAAAAATGTCGTCGTCTAGCGAAGATGATTCATCCTCTAGTTCAGAAGAGAGTTACGACG
>WOUH02023745.1:0-14174 GCA_009936405.2 Stevia rebaudiana
AGAAAATACCTGAATACGTCCCCCATACCAGAGCTTGATGTTAACTTCATCCATTATCGTTCGATTGAGTGAAGGAACCGATTAGGGCTTGAAGAAAGGATCGACGAGTGTGATTTTTTGTTAAGTGTTTAGGGTTTTATATTGATGATGTGTAATTAAGAAAAAAAAATTAAGTTTTTTACACGTGGGATGCCATGTAGGCATGGGTGGGACCAGACCGTTAAAACAGCTAACGGGGTTATCTTTAAAATAGACGGAAGGTGTTACAGGTAAATGTTGTGAAAGTAGGGGTTGGTGGGGGCTATTTCTGAAGTTGGGAGTGCCAGCGGCCAAAACGTAATAGTTGGGAGTATTTAAATCCAATTCCCCATTATAAATTATCAATGTTATAACATTGCTCTTAACTTTATATATGACACGTATATTTGAAAATCAACACCATGTTAAGGTAATAGGTGTAATAACCGTAAATTATTGATAAGTTACTTCCCTTCGATAAGGGAAAGATCCATTATATAGATGTTATAGATTACATGAAGTTAATTAAATGTTGATCTATACTAAATGAGTATTAACATATACTTACATCCCTCTGCAAGCTGAACGGTGGGGAACCAAGACGAAGCTTTGAGCGAAAGAACTCGAACTAAAGTCTAGGGAGACTCTTCGTAAAAATGTCAGCCACCTAAAGCTTAGTTGGAATAAACATAGTGTGTAGCTTGCAAGACGTAACCAGTTCACGAACAATGTGATAATCCAAGTCAATATGTTTAGCATGATGGTTTTCTGATCATCCAAAATCCGGGACGTGTAAAAAACCAAATGTATCGATTCGTAACCGTTATAACCGATAAAACCGAATCGTAATAAAAACATATTGTGCGTTTAATTGTTTTTTCTATAACCGAATTACCGGGTAGAGTCTGGTTTTTCATGTTTCTAAAACCGTCATAACCAAACTGAACCAACGCAACCATATATGATTACACGAGGAAGCAAAAGTGGAGAGAGAGATATCATAATTTAAGCTTAAAATTTAAATATCCACCAAACCTGTTTTCATTTGTCGGATTTTTAGTATTTCACCATGTTGAACTTTTGTTTAGATTTATGGATTAGATTTTATCGTTTTGATTGATACTTTATTTAATTTATGGATATCCCTTTATTAGATAATTTGATATTATTATTATTGAATATATATTTCTTAGCGGTTAACCGATCCAAACCGACCATTATAACCGTCGTAACTGATTAACCGAAACCTCCATAACCGATTGGTTATGATTATCAAATTTACTTAACCGTCATGTTAGTTATGGTTATGATTTAGCCTACCATCAGTTGCTCATTTGTAAGACTTAAACCCACACCATTATTATAATGATAAACACAAGATACTGCCAGATATAGACCATTCGCTTGTATCAAACAATTGCCTAACTGCCTAACAAAGAGTATCAAATGGTGATATCGCTTCATTATTTATAAAAAATTAAAATCGAAAAGAACTAAAACCTTTTGTTTGATGCAAACATTTAATGTTACAATTACAAACAATAATAGTATTGATACAGTGGACGGTTAATCCATAAACAGGAAAAACCATGAGAAGCGTATGCAGGTATAAGAATACGTCACGTGTCATTTGAGTAACGGTATGAGGATCTGTAAATAAAGAAACGTAAATATTCAAAAGATCAAACCGAGGAATAAAACGGACTGCCACTATAAAATTACGGCCTAGAGTTATCAAAATACGGATTATAGTTTTAGGATTACGGAGTGACATGTACAACTCAAATATCTATTTATATACCAGAAAGTGGGTAAAAATTTTACGGACTGGCGTAATAAAAATACGAATCGTGGTTATAAATTTACGGAATATAGTTAAAAAATACGTACTGATATGTCAGATGAGAAAAATCACGGACCAAGTTAAAAAAAACGGACCACGTTAAAAGAAATTCAAAAAAACCATATCAATATTATATTCAAATTAAAGATAATAAAATTATCTATTTTATGATATATTTAAAAAAAATAATAAAGCACGTAGAAGTTATTTAATTTTAAAAAACAGGTTCAACTTGATTTAATTCAAAAAATGTGAATGTTAATCTTCTGTCCTTCTAGAATTCCAGTATATTTACACACTTATTTTATGTAGAGTGTGGACCATTTAATCTTGACCATTGATTTACCTTAGGCCACATATTCTTTTTACGTTTTTCATTAAAAATAACCTCTCTATTGTCTTTTATTGATATAATTTTTTAACCACTAAGCAATTTACTTGATTCAAATTATTATTAATAACAAATTAAGTTACTTAACATCAACAGCATAAAAACATTGGTTTTTGGATCTTTCCTGTTGATCTAATCATATTTGCCTTCTCTTTAACCCTAATTTCTTCCTTCTTTCGATTTTCCTCATTTTGATATCTTGCTCCACTAGAGATCTTTTCAATCGTCACCATTTTTCTAGTGAAGTCTTGCAATGCTCGCGCTCGTTTTCCCTCTAGTTTACCCTGTAATATTCAATGGTTATCTTTCAATTAGCATCGAGATTCTTGAAGTTTGAGTTTTTCTATCTTGTTTTGTAACACAAGATTGACATAAACAAATGTTTTAGAAGATATACCTCTTTTCTTATCAACTTTTTCTTTGCATTCGACTTTTTTTTATTCTCCCACTCGAATATTTTAGCTTTCACTTTCAAAAACCTGTTAGAGCTCAACAATATATTGTAAGTTCTTCATTAATTAAGGTTGACTTTGAGTTAATCCACATTAAGTAAGTTGATTTCACAAGGTCAAATTGACTTGTTCATTGCTGCTAAGTGCAATGTGCAAACCCACATTGTGTAATATGAAAGCATCCTAAATCCTTTATATCTTCAATATTAAGATAAAGTACAACCTTTATCTAACAAAAATATTAAAGACCATATAATGAAATCTAGAATCATGGGTGACTTAATCTTTATAGAGTCTAAACTACACTTATAATTGATATTATGCCTTTTGCATTGGAAGAATGCTTAGTCACTGGCTAGTTGTTGATTCTACGATCGTTTTTAACAAAAAAAAAAATAATTAAGAATGCCAAGAATTTTCTAAAGCAACAACAAAACACTACTTTATGAACAAAAGTAGTGAAACCTCTTACATTAACAGTTTGATTTACTAAACTACTAATTAATCTTATTTGTTTATTATTATGGTACTTTTTAAAAAACTTGTTTTCCAAATATAAAAATTTCTTATATAATATTTTGCGTCTTGAGATTTAAAGAGAACCTCGATTGAAGATTTTACTTGTCTTATTATGGTCGACCATTATTAACAACAATTATAACAAATTTTAATTTTAATAAAACAAATTTAGTAAATCCACCACAAAGTTTGTAAAGGATTTAACACGTCGTATAAAACTTACCGTGCTTTAGTCTTTTCAATTTGAGTTTTCTCCCACATATCTGATTCTTTAAGTCCCGTTTCGGGGTCTTTTGAGTTGGTTTTTTCATCTGATTGCTTATCCGCAACACAATCTAGAGTTTTCTCGACGTTTGAAGTTGAACCGATGGTTTTTTCCAACACTTTCTCATCGATTTTCGAATTTACGACTGTTGGTGTTTGTCGATTAGCTTCACTAGGGAGATCCTCGTTAGTTTTTGGTCTTGGTGGCACCTCTACAATTTCTACATTTCCCATTTAGAGACACTTTAGTCAATCTAACGGGTTTTAGCACGAGGTGTTAATTTAATACACCATAATACTTTAAATGTTTATGATATATATTTTAAATACAAACGTTAAAACGAATAATATATATTACCTGAAAAGGTTTTTCTTAATTGAGAGTTTGGGTCATGTTGTATTTCTTGTTCTTTGTTTTCGATAGAATTTATAGCAAACGCAGCTGCAGCAACAGCGGTTTGAAACTCATCACATTCCGTTTTCGCATTATCACGACGTGTTTCTTGAGAAAGTTGTCCCCGACTCCAATTTTGGCCTTTTCGACTATCTACAAATTAACAAACGTCTTGCTTGGGACAACTGGTTCATGATATTCCATTCGTATTCTAATTGTTGATAGCTCAAAAGTAACGAGCTTAAACATAAGGTATTAAACTAAGTGTTTAGCTAATCATTCGTATGTCGACCGATTAGAATTTTGTTTATGTTTATCTATATTATGAAATGACAAGCATGAATAACATGAATAAGATGTTATGTTTGTTTAAGAAGTGAACGAACACATATGCTTATCTTTCAGTTTATTAGCTTAGATTAATGTATATAATAGCAACTTATTGATGTATTATGTGAACCTGATTTTATATAGTTAACAAATACTTCAAAATAAATTTTGGGCCCTCCACTTTTCATTATGGGTCATCCATTTTAACATCTAACACATGTGTTGTTATTTTAGAAAAACAATAAATGCGTTAGTGCGTTACATCTTAATATGATTGGTCTAAATTAGATAAGATCATAAATTAGATGGCTAGAATTGAGTTTTTAATGTTAACTCTCTAATATCATATTTATATAATATTTATATAATGCATGCTCTCCTAATAAATATATACAATTTTGTCTATATAAAATGGATGTTAGGTACATTTTATAATATTTATAATTACCAATTATTTGTTCATAGCAATTAAGAGGTTTTCATTAATTATTATCTTCGCTTAAAATATTGAAAAAAATCAATTACAAGAGAGCATATTTCCTTCACTACAAACAATTTGAAGAAAATGTGTTCCTAATCATGTTAAACTGAAATGACAAAATAAGAAAATCTGTTCACAATTGGAGCTAATAAACTGAAATGACAAAATGAGAAAATCTGTTCACAATTCGAGCTGATAAACTAAAATGACAAAATGAGAAAATCTGTTCACAATTCTAGCCGAGCATGCTCAGATTTTAAATTAAGCAGAAAAACTGAGCTCAAGCTTAGCTAGATTTGACTAGATTTTATAATAAATTGGTTCAGTTTGGTTTTGACCTTAGACTTGATTAGACTATTAGCACCTAGAATGAAAAAAAAAAGAGGTTTTTCTATAAGGGCATACAGTATGGTGTCGGGGAGAAGTGGGGAAGCCACGGGGCCGGAGGGGAACACCACTCCCGGGAAGTGAGAAGAAGCGGGGAAAGCTGGGACGACACCGTGCAAAATGGGAAAAAGTTGGAAAACCCGGGAAAAGCTGATATGGCGCTGACGTGAAAGCGAGAAAAATGAAAAATTGTGGGACGACTCTGTGTGGACTAATATGGGTCAAATAATGATAGAGAGCTGGATTTGAAATATATAACTTTTCACTTGTATAAATTGTTAAAAATTAGGATTCAATCAACTCGTTAAGAAATTAAACAGATTTCATTTATACTTTTTCCAAGCTTTGATTCACATTTACAAGTGATTTTGACAATCTTTGCTAGTGTTCGTTTGATATGTTCATATCGTAGTTATTTTAAACAATGAATAATGAATTATTCATAACTTTAGGTTTTGTTAGTTACCTCCTTTGGAAGATCGTGTTCTTCGTGACGAAATCTTTCGGTCTCTAATTACACGTGAAGATTGTGTCTTGTTTTCCTCCTCGCCTTGAAAAATTCTCGTGCTAGCATCGATCGTAAATAGTAAGATAATAGCCCATCAATCTTACTAAAATGTGTAAAAGATTATTAGATGTTCATTGAATTTGTATTTTCTGATGTATAGAACTCAAACTGAATAATTCGAAAATAAAATTCAACATAGATTTTTAAAAATCAATACGAATTCGATTTTTTTTTCATGATTTACAACCATGTCATTATACTTCAAAAAAATAGATTCATCGAAATAGAAGGTTAGGGATAACAAGTAAAATAGATTAGTTAATTTGGAATTTGAGTTGGACTCAAATGGATATAAATAAATAATACATATATCGAATATCCTGGTGGGCGTGGATCAAAATCATAATTTCAAATACAAAACAAAAACTGAATTCAAACTCACAATCCAAATTTGATTCGGTACTTTTAAGTCCGATCACAAGATGAATACCCATAAGACATAATTTTTTACTATCAATTATTATGATTTAGGAGTGGATTAATAGAGGAGAAATACAAAAACATGTGTTTAGAGTTTTGATTAATTTTACTCAAATTTATCTAAGTTTTTATGTATGTCTATCGGCATAACTATTATCACATAACGAAAAGTTAACCGTTTACCTGATTTGCTTGATCAAATTCTCCATGATTGAATATGTAAACTTTACACAAAAGATAATCAAAGTGAGAGATTTAAGAAAGATGTAAGTTTTTAGTTTGGTCTATACTTTGCGTTTGTTTCTTGATAATGTATTGAGAAATTATATTCTTTCCTTTCGTTCCGAGTTAAAGTGTATGCTATTTGCCTATTTGTTTTCTGTTGACTAATGGATTTGGGCCCAAACCTACTTTTGTTCTTCTCGGCCCACGGTTTTTCCATTCTTTAAAAAAATAATTAAAGGCAAACCCAAGAATTCTCTTTAAAGGGGGCAAAATTTTGATGGTCGTTTGAGTATTCATATATAATAATTTGTTCCTTTTATGTGATCGGTTTGAGTCTGTTCGGTCGGGTCATATTGAAAAACGTCACGCATCGATTCATTAATAATGCTCAAAAACATAATTAATCCAACAAATATAAATTACCCAAAAATCAAACCCAACAATTTAAACACGAATATAAAATAATCCCCAAAATTGAAAACCTATATAAAAATTGAAAAGCTTATGTATATGAATAAAGCTAGATAAATTTAAAAGCTTATGTATCAGTGTATGATCCCAAAATCGAAAAGCTAAAAAATAGACAATACAAAAAGTTTCCACGTATAAAGCTTGAAACCGGAAATTGAACCTTTTAAGAATAACCGACCAACAAACCATCCAACTCTCCTCTCAGATCAAAATTAAGAGTTTAAACCTCTGGCTTCATCTCTATTCTCTTCTACTCTGACCGGCCAATGACAGTCTATGGTTATCGGAAAATCAATTTGATCAGCGACAGAGTGTGCTCCGGTGGTGTATGGCGCCCCACAGCTGCAATCATTTGGCGATTTAGCTTCATTTCTCCGGCTCGACGGATAGTGGGTTCCATAGTCGAATTAATGTAGTTTTTTTAAATGGGCTAGTGATTGGTGAACTTAGGCTTGCTAAGATGGTTTAGTTATTGAATATAACAATGAATTGTGCTTAATTTGAATTGGTATACCTTTATAACTTATTACTTGGCCCTAACTAAACATTGGTTTATAACTAACTTAGAAATTAACAACAAAAGAGGGACGACTTTAAAATCTTATAGGGGACGACTGCAAAATTTTATGAGGGTCGATCGGGATTTTATCATACATATACTACTAAATTTTTGTATTAAAGGAGGACGGAGGGCAATAGATATGCCACTGTAAATGATATAAGAGTAGGGTTGGTTCTGGGTCACGAGAGAACCACTTTTCTATATGAGTGTTAAAAAACCATGCTTAAGTGAACTTTGAATACTTTTGATTTCTTCATACGTTATTATATTTTAGAACGGTCCGCACCATTAAATCACAAATTTTATCTTCTTTCAAACGAGTATAATGAATATATTTCAAAAAAATATTTTTTTTTGCTTAAGATTAAGTAAGATCTTACCAAAACAAAGAAAAAAATTTAAAATTTCTCATTCCTTGATTGTTACACTACATGTTGCGCCACCCGCCCCCCTCACTGTGAGCGTGAGGGTTTCAACAACGCAACCGCGACTTATACATCGCCCATCTCCATAACCATAAGAGCGTGATGAGCTCTGCTTTGAGTGGATCCACGCGGTAGGAAAAAGAAAAAAATGTTTTTTTTTTCTTGTTTATTGTTTTCAATCAATCAAATTACATCACCCCACCATCCTTCTTTTTCACTCACTTATACTCACGCTCACACTCACTAATCTAATACACCTTTTTGACTGACGCCTTATTTCCTATGTGGTGTATGCATGCATCAATTCTAGGGGTGAGCAAACTTAACCGTTAACCGAAGTTAACCGATGACCGAACCGCAACCGAACCCAATTAACCGATAACCGAAATTAACCGACGGTTATGGTTAAGGTCTTTTCATTAACCGATGAATTGGTTATGGTTATGGTTAAGAGTTTCCTATAACCGAACATTAACCGAACCGAACCGACAATCATAAATTTATATTTTTCATATTATATGTACCACCAACAGCATGAACGAGTTGCTCAACTATAACAATATCAAGAGACAAGCACATTAACAAATAATGAGATATAGTTACACACCAATTGATATTATGCGTAGCCTAATGAAACACTTGCCATTTTCTATTCTATAGATATTTTTCATAACTAAAACTTAATAATCATAAATTTATTGATGGTTTTTGGTTTTTATGTAATAAAGATATTAAGCTATTTGTATTTAACTGAATTTAACTGAACCGACCCATAATCGTTGGTTAACCGAAACATGGTTAACCAATCATTTGGTTACGGTTATGGTTAACGATTTTCAATTAACCGAAAACTCGGTTAACCGATCCTTGGTTAACCGAATTTGCACACCCCTAACGTTAGGGGCGAAAAATGTTAATACTTGAAACGTCATGCACGAAAACTGTTAAGACTTGAAACGTTAGGAATGAAAATTTTTAAGACTTAAAACGTTAGGAATGAAAATTGATAAAAATTGAAGTGTTAGAGACCTTTTCTGTTAACGGTGGACTGAAACTGTTGAGTATTAAAGATTTAATGGATTAAAAGTACGGTTTACTTTTTTAAATATATAATACTTAAATAACAAATTTAAATATATTTTATAATTTCAGATAATATAGAAAGTATAAAATAATTCAAAATATTTATTTAATAAATTTAAATAATAAAAAATTTCAGAAAATATGAGAAAATGCCATGTAACATTTATTGGAATGCTTTATTAGAGGTAGATATCTAACATCCGGATTACAAACAATATTACAAAATTGAATATAACAACTTACAATTTTTGATGTCATTTCCAGTAACAATTCCGATCTTGTACTATGAGTAATCTTATCATTATCAATGTAATTAAATGTTATTATGAAATAAACAGTATTAATATGTTCTTATACGAATTCTAAAGCCTTTGAGTGTAAACGAAATATCGATACGTTCAACGACGCGAAGGTTACACGCGATTGAAGGATCATTATATAGCCCAAAGTCTCAGCACCTCTTCAGGAGGTATAATTAATGGGGTTAGATAGGAAACAGAAAATTGTGGAAAACCACACGCAAAACGGAGTTCGAATGAAGCGCGAAACGCAAACCGAAAGTTTAAACGTTCGCACACTAGGATTGTAACACGCGTCACCACGTGGCCCGACACATGGCAACATGTAGCGACTTCATAGAACACGCCTCATCAGCCATGCCACGTGGTAGGTTGTGATCGCACCACCAAGCAACACGTGGCAACACGTGAAGAGGCTACGCATGCATGACTCACGCTATACGCGCAAGAGGAGGGAGTAGGGGGCGCGATACACATAGCTTCCTTGGCCGAACCCTATAAATAGCATACTTAAAGCAGCTCAAATTCTACACCCGCTTCTCTGATCTCGATCACTTAAAGACACTCTTAAACACTCTCAAGACCCAAGGGGAGGTTCTGGTTACATTGGATCTATCCGGAGACGCTCAAGATGCTCTTATTACGCTTAAGAAGATAGTAATCTTCTTATTCTTTGTTGTTTCGCTTATCGGGTGAGTTTCACGACCCCATTTCTACTTTACTTGTTTTATAACTAATTGGTGGAGATTACATACGTACATGTTACGTTTTTATAAGACACAATGACTATCCGTTATTACATAAATGTTACACATGTTTTCATACCATGTAACAAAGTCACTTACCAACTGGATCGTTAACACATGAGTGATTGGGTAGTATTATATGATAAACCTCACACGGTGAACTGGACGTTTACCGTGTGCATTATTGATTTATTGATCCTTATGGTTTCTGGTAATCTTACGAGGGGCAAAAACAATCATGTATCGGTGCCAGTGCATTTATGGTAATAACATCCTTGTAATTGTTCGATCAACAATTAGCAAATAGTATTGTGGTCTCAAACTTGTTATACAAAGGTTTTATTTGTTACATTAAAACCTGTGAAATATGTGCTCTTAAACTGTTATTCAATGGTTTTGCAAGTTACGCTAAATCTGTGAACTCACCAGCTTTATGCTGATTTTTCAAAACACTGTATGTAATCTCAGGTACTTAACAAGATAGGGTATGGTTAGTCAAGACACGCATTTGTGAGATTGTGCTACATGTTGTATTCTGTATTTACATTCAATGTATATTCAAGGATGCTTCCGCTACGTATACTACACTTTTATACTGTAGGTCATGTAATCTGAGTTACTCTACAAATTAATGTGTTTGATCCTGCAATTATTAGCTGACACCCGTCCATGGACCAATCGGCGATCGAAGCCAGGGGCGGGGTGTCACGTTGAAGATTGTATAGTATTAATATATATTTACTCAATTTCAAGGTAAGGTATATATATCTGGCTCAATACATACAACAAAAACATACGGTTTAACCTTTACAATAAACCGAGAATTTTATATGTAATATTTTGTGGTGTTAATTACTTCGTATATCATATAACAATTACGTAACTAACACGCAATTTTGTTGTTTATAACTAACTAGCTTAAAACCCGTGGTTTCATAATAAACACTTAAAACTTTCTTATCATTGTATATATATATATTAAGTTACTATGTTGTGGACACTTAAAAAGATAAATGTTTGATACTTTTATAACTATAAATTATGATTTGAGATTCTAAAACTATTCATTAGAAACTTTTTAAATATAAATTTCCAAGACTTAGCGTTTCAAGTCTTAACAATTTCGTCATTAAACCTTTAACAGAAAACTATTAAGACTTGAAACGTTATCTACAAAAACTGTTAAAACCTAGAACGTTATGGATGAAAAACTGTTAAGACTTGAAACGTCAGAAACGAAAACTGTTAAGACTTGAAACGTTAGGGATGAATAGTTTTAAGACTTGAAACGTCAGAGATGAAAATTGATAAAACTTAAAATGTTAGAGACCGTTTATGTTATAATAACAAATTTAAATCTATTTTATAATTTAAGATAATATAAAAAAATATAAAAGAATTCAAGATATTAATTAAGACTTGAAACGTTAGGGATGAATAATTTTTATACTTGAAACGTCAGAGATGAAAATTGATAAAACTTAAAAAATTAGAGACCGTTTCTGTTATAATAACGAATTTAAATCTATTTTATAATTTGTGATAATATAAAAAGTATAAAAGAATTTAAAATATTAATATAATTAATTTATATAATAAAAACTTTTAAAAAATTAACAAAATGTCACGTGGTATTTTTTAAAATACTTTATTAGAGGTAGATATATTCCAAAAATGGTTCATACAATTTACCTGATCTACCGTACATTGGTGGTGTTGAACTATTGATGGAAGTTGATAATAGCAGTCTTTGATTGTTCTCAGTGGTACCCATAAACATTTAAGAAACACAAGAACATTCATATACAAGTAAAAAGAATAAAAAACAGAACATATACAACATAAATAATAAGTGATTTTAAAAGATTTTTATATGCCATGTCACGCTACATCAATTGTGTATGTGTTATAGTACTGTTATACCCAGGATATTCGATGGCTAATTTAAGGATATATAATGGCTCATTGAAGGATCCTGATTACTAATACTTTTTCCTTATACTTATTCTGATATGTGTTAACATATTTTATACTTGATATGTTTATTAACACATGACTGAGAATTGTTTACAGGAATTATTGCCTATCTTATAGACAGGATACTCGAAGGATCCTTGATGGATTGTTATTATGAATGATCCTTGAATGATCCTCAAATTATCCACGTGTTGGCTCTGGAAGACGTGTGGATGACTCAGTAAGACGCCCACTTCCTGATAAATAGGATCGAAGACTGCTTTCAAAGTGGAAGAAGTCAAGGAGAAGTGGACCATGTTCTCCTAGTTTATAGGAACTGATTTTATGTAACCGTTGTAATCTGCTACTATAAAAGGAACCGATGGTTTAGGTTTACACACACTTCTGAACACTGCAACTTACATACTTGAGCTCTCTTGAACATTTCGCAGATTACTAACTCTTTACGCAGCTGCTACTTGTTCGAATATCAGTCATTCAAGCATAATCCTCAGATTATCCTTCGCACAATCACTTAGATTGCCATCGGTTTGCTTTACTTTTGTACTTATCTTGTTTGATTAATAATGTTGACTAGATAAGTGGTTTTTTGGCCACTTATCCGAGGTTTTATGCCGGCAATCTGTAAGGATTAAGGGATTTCTTCGCTAAAAATCCTTGAGTTATCATTTTTACATTTTACTTTTTGTTAACATATCCTTGAAAATTCTTAAGGATATTGAAATATATTTAATCTTAGTAAAGGACAAAACGGCTAATTCAACTATTCGACATATTTCATATTTTTGTAAACACTTTGCCTCACTTAACTAATTTGGAATAACTAAAATTGACACTTGTTAGTTTTTGACCAAAACAGTGTGGTGGTGGCAAACTTTGGTGGAAAAATCGTGTTAAAATGGTGGCAATTAGCCAAATATGATCACAAAATGGTAACAATTATATATGGTAACGAATTGGTCACAACAAAATTTGTGGTGTCAAACTAGTGACAAAAGGACAATTGACACCAAGCTTTTTCCCACCACAGTTTTAATAACAATATCGTCAGAATAAGGTAATTGCCGCTCGTCACTCTCGTTTAGCAATACTAATTACTTTTTTTACTTGTTTCGGTTAAGTCATTGATTTTTTGTAACGTCACAAATTTCTAAAAATTAAACCATATATATACACTAAAATTCATGCATTCAAAATGATGTTTTCAAATTGGTAATCTCTTCATGTTAATATACGTTTTTAATTTCTATTGTTTTCTTTGTTATTATTTAGAGTTTCATATTTTATCTAATAACATTAAACCATTTAATATTTTTTTAATGTGGAATTACTTGCATGTGTAGTGTTTGCGTATCATCAATAACCAAAGCCAGCCTTGAGGCTATCTTTCATTACCCAATTTTTTGATGTGCCTAAAATTTATTACAAAAAATATACTTTAAATATAATTTTGTATATACCCACTAAGTTTTAACCATAAAATATTAAACATCAAACTAAAAATAAACTCATACTTACACCTATTTAAGCTCACTCAAAAGATAAAACCATTAACCATAAAAGCATACATCAGACATAGCCACATGAAGACAAATTTATGATTGAAGTACAAAGCAATTGATGAAACTAATGAGAGTTTAAGTTGCTAAGAAGTTTTATTTACACGTGAAGATAATTTTAGAATGAATTATTTATTATATAATTCTAAATATATTTGAAGTTATTTGGCTTTTTTTTTTTCTTGTTTGATCAAGCTATTGGTTGTCTTTTAAGTTTATTAATTATATAATTAGAGGTTAAGCGGGTATAAATTAACTTCGTCGCTTCTTTATTTATACTTTGACCCTCATGATCTATTCACCCTCTTTTAGCAATACTAAAATTTACCTTTTTACAATTTTACTTGTCTTATACATGTCATGTCAGATGGTCAAGTCATAGATTTTTGTAACGTCACAATTTCTAAAAATAAAGGGTGGTGTTAATTACACACCCAATTTTCATTTTTTGACATCCTATACGCCATGTATAGCTCTATTCGTGGCGTATTACTTTACCTATACGTCACGTATAGCTCTATACGTGGCGTATAGAGTACGAGGATTTTCTGTTACTTCAGACTGTCAACTATACGCCACGTATAGAGCTATACGTGACGTATAGATAAAGTAATACGCCACGTATAGAGCTATACGTGGCGTATATAAACATTACTTGACATGACTTAAAGTTTTACTGGTTGCATAACTTTATCTATTAAAATAGGTACCCGTGCATTCAAAATCTGATAACGCGATATTTCTTGCTTGTTCATTTCTT
>WOUH02023773.1:0-14171 GCA_009936405.2 Stevia rebaudiana
GAGTAGTATTGACATACTCGAATAACCAAATTTATCCAAGCAGCTTTCCAGTTGATTATCTACAAGCTTTAAACTTTGGCAATTCCACCAATCATTAAGCTTTAGCTAACCTCAAAACTATCCAAGTTACTCTAATGGACGAGATCATTACTGTTCATCAAACTTGTACAAGCTTCCATCAAATCCTCAAAGATCTTTTGTGTCAAAGAATTAGAGATTCTTTGTACCTGTGATAAAACCTGTTTCAGATATCATTATTACGACACAGTTTATTATATATAAAAGGAAATCATGCATTTTATATATATATGTTTAAACAAAAATTACATGATAATGTAAATCATAAATACAAATACAAAATATGATAGTATTGGCAAGTATCATTTTTTTAGAGGTCTAACAATCTCCCCCTAAGAATGATGCTTCTAATACTATTTGCCTTTGATCTCCTTCTATTCTATGCAATATTTCTTGCAGTAATTGATTGCATCTTTGAAGAATATTATTTCCTTTCTGACCGATGCATCTCCGGTTAGGTCCACATACTTCATTTCAAAGATTTGATTTTTATTTAAAGATAAGATTTGTCCCTGTGTCTTGAATATAATAATCTTTTTGTCTTTTCTATCCACAAGCAAGAATCCATCATCATCAATCCTCATGTGACTTATATCATGTAGTGACAGTTTCTTTAATGGATTTTTCATCAAAGATTTCCCTATTCGATCCATCTCGACTGCAGTTGATATCACTTTGATGAAATACACAAAGTGGCTCATATCACTTTTAACATATTTATTTTTGATCTCTGGTACATGCATTGAGTCCAACTTCTGTATGTAACTGGTGTCAAGCAGGATTAGATCCAAATCTCCAAACAGTCTTATTTCATCTGCTTTTCTTCCCGTTGACCATATTCTTAGCATCAACTCATGTAATCCTTGATCTTAAAACCATTCGGTGATACGGTTTTCTTCTTGGGTTCCCTCTATCTTTTTCAACTTTTGCTATATCTTAACCTATTTGATCGGGAATACAAGTGTTCTTTGGTGGTTATCCTAATCATCTTTTTCTCTTTGTTCTTTGGTCATTTTTCTTTTTCTGCTTCTCGGCGGTTTGGGAAAGAAATGATCATTTTCTATTTTATTGATATCACTTAGAATTGATTTTCTATGCACTTTGTGATCAGTTACCCACTTTCTAATATGCATAGATATCTCAACACCTCTGCTTATTCTGGATGGATTAATCAGGGGAGTCTTTCAAGCATCCTTAGATCATTATCTGTTAGTCCTACTAAATCATTTGCTAACTGAGAGTATTCCACAACTCCATTTAGCCTTTTAATCAAGAAACCTCCGCAATCATCATCATATCTCCATGCTATTATTTGCTTTTCAACGGGAGGCTTCTTTTCTACCAAGTGAATCACTTAATTTTTCTCGCTGAGATTGAGGGGTATCCCATTTCATCACAATGTTCTTCAACTTCTGTAAGACCAATTTCAATCATCGGCCTTCTGGGAGGAGTGGGAGGTCGATATTGAGGTTTGACTGTTTGAATAGGTGTTGGATTCAAGATATATCCAAGATTTTCCTTTCTGTTTGTTCTCTTTTCTTGAGCAATTATAGCATTCACCTCTTCCAATAATCTTGCAGATTTCATGTGACTCACCCTCCTTCTCATCATACCTCTGCTCAATAAAAATTCTTTACTTTCGAAGTCTGACATGGTGTACGGATTCTTAATGTGTACTATCCTTTCCACCACTGGTTCTTTCTTCTTTTCAGACTGTTTTTGTTTTTCTTTGAAGATAACATCCATCTCAGCTTGTTCACTATCCATTGCTAACTTTCTAGCCTGCTTTGGATTCAAATTAAGAGCTTCTTCTTCACTGCATCCCAACTCAACCAATCTCATCACATGTACCATGAATTTGTCATTCATCGATTCTTTTGCTACTTCTTCAAACCTCATTTTTTGCTCGATTCTTTTTGTCCGATGATGAGTCTTTAACTTCAACAGTTTCAACTATTCGAGGAGATAAGTGAGCTTCCTGTGTTGGATTAAATTCTTGTTGCTCACTCAAAACTCCTATCAGATGCCTTGTTCTTGGACTCATCTGATTATCAGATTTTACCTTTTTAGGTTCAGGTTCCTCAACAATCTCTTTTCCTGACAGTTTCTTTATTTGTTCCTCCTCTTGTGTTTGTTTTTCAGGAGTATTTTCTGTTTGAATCTATACTTGTGAAGTTTCAGGAACAGATGTTTGAATGGGAGAGGCAATGAGAGTCTCATCAGCTCCATCATTGACATTATCATCATTGCCACCATCATCCGATGAATCCTCTAACCCTTCAAATATTTTATCAGACTTGTGACACTCATTATTAGCATTATCAACAGCCACTTTCTCCCCCGTATTGGATGCATCATTCTTAGATTTATTTGACACATCCTTTGGCTTTGTAATATAGGAGTAAATAAGAGCAGCCTCTTCTAAATCTGTACATTTGGCTGTTAGTTGACGCACTTGTTACTTTAATTCATCAATTGTTTTATCTTTTTCTCTTGAGTAATTAGCTTGATCAAGAATGATATCATTAAGATCTTTAATTTTAACTTCCTTCATTTTCAACTCCTTATCTTGTTCTGCAATGAGTTGATCTTTCAATACTATTTCTTCTTTCAACTCTTTTATAACTTGATTCTCCAAATCTTTTATAGTTTCAGAATCTAGTGAGGAGCTTTTGTCTTTTTCTGGAGAAGTTGATAGCTCATGATCATAGGCTACCATGGCTTGCGGAGTGTATGAGATTTGAACTTCATCAACAATTGGAATATCGTACATGATTTCATCAACTAGTTGTGGGATGTATATAGAATCAACATGTGTTTCATCATTAGGAGATTGAATCTCCAACCCTTTGCCAAAATCACCCAAATCATCATAAATGTTATCATCATCATCCTGAAGGATTGGTTACTGTTGTTCTTGAACTTTTTCAACATTTTGGGGTGCATCTGAATGTGGAACCAACTCTACAACTTGATCAAGAAGTTTATCAGATGATTGTTCAAGATCCATCGCTTACACCTGATCATTAAAATCAAACTCCTGATGCACCGGTTCTTCATTTTCTCCATGACCTTCTTCAACTTGATCATTGATATTTTCAATTTCAGCTTGCTCCTCAACCTGTATTTCAACATTTTCACGTTCATGTTATGCAATCTCCTGCTCAACTTCTGGAACATTAACAGCTTGTTCTTGTTCCTGAATGATTGGTTGAGCATCAAACTCAGGCTCTATAGGCTGTGGAAGATTTGCATCCCTCGTGTAATAAAAAATTGGCACATCAACTCCTCTGTACTTTGGAGGATTATACCTTCGTTTTAGATCAACAAAAAGATTTTCACTTGGAACTTTAAGAACCAACTGATTTTCAGAGTGTTGGAGATTTGGAAGCAAAGCATTTATGAGTTGTAGAAAACGGGGATACATGATAAACTTCTTTGATCTGGTGGCAGACACATTTTCTTTCATGCCATTGAATATGTAACTAGATAGGTTAAATGGCTCATTATTGATCAAACCCACCATTGCTGTTGAAGTGTGCTGTGCCAAGTCATCACATCCTGCTTTTCTAGTTGACACGGAGTGTTGAAAGACATGTAGTAGATACTTCCATTCTTTGCTGAATTGAACTTTTAAGATTTGGCACTTTTCGATTCCACCTTCATATCCAGCCGCTTGAAACACTTCTAAAATATGTTCCATTGAAAAGCAGTTGGCACCATTTTGGTCCTCACCAAGTTGCAACACCCTTCTAACATCATCTTCTCGAATAGAGATAGGGTTATCAAGAATTGTAGCCCTGATGCTTTGATTGTCATCACTCATTTGGGCAGTATTCCGAAACGGCCTTATGTGCTCTTCCCAGATGGGAGGATTTG
This sequence comes from Stevia rebaudiana, assembly GCA_009936405.2. Classification (NCBI taxonomy): domain Eukaryota; kingdom Viridiplantae; phylum Streptophyta; class Magnoliopsida; order Asterales; family Asteraceae; genus Stevia; species Stevia rebaudiana. The sequence goes on from WOUH02023773.1 coordinate 3,958, forward strand.
CTGTTAAGGCATGGTGAATTCTAGAATTTATAAAAAATGTCATCATATCACTGAATCATTCGCTCTTTGGAGAGTTGATATCAAGAAATGCAACTGCATTGTGGTCTTTTGGTTCAAAGGCTAAAATAGGGGGTTCATGAATCTGTTGTTCTTCTGCCATCTGTTAAGAATAAGAAAGACGAAGATGTTAAAATTTTGATGAAAAAGTTACGATTTATTAACACAATACAAACTGAGATGTTTAAAATTGTATTCGCAAAGTGTTAGTTTGATTAGTTTAAGTTTATTATTCTCTATTCGAAAAGAGGGTTTTTACGGAACCCTTTCGAAGAGAATATCACTTTTTGAAAGTTTTAGCAATTTTTAACGGTCAAAAACTTCAAATAACCTGCGCAGTATGGTTTACTGAAGGATCCCAAACAGCAAAGAGTATAAAAATGAGAATTCGTGATGATCATGATGAAATGTTGGCCGCACATAGTGATCGCACCTTTTGGATCACACACTTAATCGTAAAAGTTAATTTTGGAAGATATGTTAAAGGGCAGTTCAAAGGTTATTTAAGTAGATTTAATTGATGTGGCCCACATGACATCATCACAACTCCTAATTTGAAATTTCTAAAATTTTGCTAAGTGTTCAAAAAGATGAGATTTGGTCATTCGAAGAGAAAACAGTTATCTATTTTCTTCATTCGAAGAGAAAACAGTTATAGATTTTCCCATTCGAAGAGGAATTTTCCTTTTCGAAGAGGAAACAGTTGACTTATTTGTTGGAATCGAATTTCCTCATTCAAACAGCAAATTAAAGATTCAGCCATTCGAATATCAAACAGTAAACTTAGTTATTCGAAGAGAAATATTTCTCTTTCGAATAGCTAATAGTTATTAACTTTCGAAGATTAAAAAGTAACGTTGGATTCTTTCGAAGAGAGTATTCTCTTTCAAAGATCTAACAGTGGACTTAGATTTTCGAAGAGAATTTTCTCATTCGAATACTCATTTTATTATTTTTCGAAGATAAAACAGTAAGTTTAATTCTTTCGAAGAGCGACTCATTAGAAGAACAACCTTTACTTAGAAATATTTTATTTTATTTTATTTTGAAGAAAAGAATATTCGAAGATCAAACAGTATATTCAAATATCTTTCTCTTTCGAAGAGAGTTACTCATTCGAAGACCTATGTCCTTATTAATTATTTTATTATTTGATCCTTTTCGAAGAGTTATTTTTCATTCGAAGAGACTTTATTTTTCAAAGAGAGTTAACTCATTTGAAACTTAATTTTCTCTTTCGAAGAGGTTTTACTCATTCGAAGAGGTAATATTTCACAAATTTATGTGAAGTATTATCTCATTCAAAGAGAATTTTACTTGTTCAAATATCACTATCTGTTATTCGAAGACAAAAGATTTTCATTCAAAAAGAACTTTTGATCAAACAGTTGAACTTTTATACATATAAGTAAGATAGATATATATAAATATATAAAAATATTTACTTGTGTAGACTGTTTTTCAAAAATTTATTTAAGATAAACATAAGTCAACAAGTTATTTTATTTTATCTTGGAGATACAATATATGTATCTTTGTGAATGTTGCTGCTTTCTCAAAACACATTATATTTAAAACTTAACCCTTTTTTTAAATAAACTTGTTTAAAAGATCAATTAAATTGTCTTGTTGATATAATTATCCATTTAAATCCATGTCAGTTTTGTTAAGTTTTGGAGAAAGATTTCATTTATCATGTTTTGTCAATTTATCAAGAGAATTTTAAAGGAAATATATATTTTTCATAAGAAGACACAATTTGACACTAATCTTAGAATTTTGATGTTTTTCTTCATCATAACTTCGTTACCTTTGTTTTAGAGCATATGCATTTTAGACAATTTTGGGACTTTTTCTATCATTAATTTGACAAACACTGTGTTCTTTGAACACTTATTCGGATGATGGTGCATTTGTCAAATCAAGATGTTTTTCATCTGTTTTTGGGTTTTTAGTACTTTCTATCTCAAAATTTGATAAACACTGTGTTCATTGGAACACTTATTTGGATGATGGTGTGTGCATCAAATTTCAAGATATAGTTACTATTTTTGGGCAGTTATCAAGACTATGTCTATCAACCATTTTGGACATTTTATCTTACATTTGCTGTGTAATATTTACACTTATTCGGATGATTTTGCAAATGTAAAATATTTGTCTTTATGATTTTGCTCTAAAAGAAGGTGTAGGATGAAGAAAATTCAACTCTCAGTTCTTATTGAAGAGAGTCAAACCGATTTTGATAACCTTAGAATGAAAAAGATATACTCACTTGATATCCCATGATCTATGTAGTTTACCTTTTTCTTCAAAACTTTAACTTTACTCACTGAATCTATCAACATAGCAATTTAATTAGAAAAGTTAAACAGATTTAATCCTTTTAGTGATTTTAATCAATTTTCGTCATACCAATACCTTTTACCAAGTACTCAAATCGAGAAGTATCGAGAGCTTTGGTAAATAGGTCTACGAGTTGGTGTTGAGTATCAATGTAGATTAGCTCAATAAGACCCTCTTCTGAGATATCTCTGAAGAAGTGATATCTTATTTCTATATGTTTAGTTTTAGAATGTTGTACTGGGTTTCTAGTTATATATATAGCAGCTTTATTATCTATATTTATTGGTGTTTTGAGAAAGTTGAAGCCAAAATCAAGCATTTGGTTTTGAATCCAAAGTACTTGAGAGCAACATTGCGAGGCTGCAATGTACTCAGCTTCAGCAGTAGACACAGAAACATTAGTTTGTTTCTTACACTGCCAAGAAATTAACCTGTTACCCAGAAACTGACATCCACCAGAAGTTGATTTTCTGTCAAAGTTGTCTCCTCCAAAATCACTATCAGTGTAAGCCACGAGATTGAAATCTTCATTTTTGTGATACCAGATTCCAAGGTCAGGCTTTCCTTTTAGATATCGAAAGATCCTTTTGACAACTATCTCATGAGACTCCTTAAGATCAGCTTGGTACCTGACACAAACACAAACACAAACACTAAACATTATGTCAGGTCTACTAGCAGATAAACACATTAAGGAGCCAATCATAGATCTATAATATGTTTGATTTATTGACTTCCCTGATGGATCTGGAACGATCTTATCTCTTGACTCTGCTGGAGTAGAAGCTACTTTGCACTCAGTCATTTCAAACTTTTTAAGAATTTGTTTGACATACTTTGACTGATTGAGGAAGATACCATCTGGTCTTTGAGTAACTTGAACTCCTAGGAAGATATTCAATTCACCCATAGCACTCATTTGGAATTTGTTCTTCATGAGTTCCTCAAATTCAATGCATATCCATTTATTTATGGATCCAAAGATGATGTCATCCACATATACTTGCACAACCAAGAGATCATTATCAACCTTCTTCAAAAATAAAGTTTTGTCAATCATTCCTCTTCTAAATCCATTTGGAATTAGATGAGTTGATAATGTGTCATACCATGCTCGAGGAGCTTGGTGTAGACCATATAAGGCTTTGTGAAGTTTGAAGACTCGATGAGGATACTCAGAATCTTCAAAACCTGGAGGTTGACTGACATAAACTTCTTCTTGCAATTTTCCATAAAGAAAAGCTGACTTTACATCCATCTGATAAACTGTAAAGTTTAGGGAGACAGCATATGCAAGGAAGATCCTAATGGCTTCAAGTCAGGCAACTGGGGCAAAGGTCTCATCATAATCTTTCCTTCTTCTTGTGTGTAACCTTGAGCAACTAATCTTGCTTTGTTCTTAATGATGATTCCTCGGTCATCCCTTTTATTCCTAAATACCCATCTTGTGCCTATTGGAAATTGACCTTTAGGGAGATCAACAAGAGTCCAAACTTCTTGTTTCTTGAACTATTGAAGTTCTTCTTGCATTGCCTCAACCTAACTGTTATCAGATTATGCTTCTTTGATGTTCTTTGGTTCTAATTGAGATAAGAAGCAGGAGAATAGACAAATGTTGGCCATCTCAGACTGACTTTTAGTTAATCTGATTGAGAGATCACCAATGATATTAGATGATCTCTCTCAGTTCTTCCCAATATTGTGTGTGAAGGAACTGGAATTATTAGTTCTAAGTTTGTATCATTCAAATCAGGTTGTTGAGATGTAGAGGTTTCTGATTCTTCATTATTGTTGTTTTGTTGAATTTCTTGAGATTGTGAGGAGGTGGAATCATTTTGCTCAACATCTTGATGATCATCTTCATTGGCAGATAAATAGTGATCATCTTCTAGAGCATTCAATTCAATTGAATTAGGAGCACTAGGAGGCTCCATTGGCTTGAGAAATCCTCCCCCGTAACTTGATGACTCTGGATCATCATCAATTGTTCCACTTGATCCTTCATCATCATCCATGTTGAAAGATTTTGAGAAGGAGTCAATATCAAACAACCAGTCGGGACCAATACTAGATAATAGAAATGTGTTTTCAAAGAAAGCTACATCAGATGATTCATCCATCATATTAGTATTCCTGTTGAATACTCTAAATGCTTTTGAAACTGAAGAGTACCCAATGAAGAATCCATCATATGCTTTTGGGGGAAACTTGGATAATCTGTCTCGAGTGTTTAATATTGAGCATGGGCATCCAAAGGCTTTTAGAAAATGAATGAATGGTTTTCTGTTAAAGATCAACTCATATGCAGATTTCTGGTGTTCTTTAACCAGATAAGTTCTGTTTTGAATGTAGCATGCTATATTCACTGCTTCTGCCCAAAAAGTGAGTAGAAGTTTAGAATCAGCAAGCATTGTTCTGGCTGCTTCAATGAGTGTCCTATTTTTGCGTTCAGCCACTCCATTCTGTTGAGGAGTTCTAGCTGTGCTAAATTGCCTTGCAATGCCTTTATTTTTGTAGAAGGAATCAACTTCTTCATTTTTGAATTCGGTTCCATTATCACTTCTGATTATTTTGACTTTCTTACTCAACCGGTTTTCCAACTTAGTGATGTGAGATGTAAGGATTTTGGATGTTTCGCTCTTTTTGGCTAGGAAGAATACCCAAGTGTATCTTGGGTAGTCATAAACTATAACCAAACAATATTGTTTCTTTCCAATACTCAACACATTAACCGGTCCAAAGAGGTCCATGTGGAGCAATTGTAAGGAAGAATCAGTAGAGCTTAACACTTTTGGTTTATGTGATGACCTTCTTTGTTTTCCTTTTAGGCATGCAGAACAGTGATCAATGCAAAAGAATTCTTTCTTTGGCAAACCATGCACATGATCACCTCTTACCAATTTATTCATGATTTTGTAATGAGCATGACCTAGACGTCTATGCCATAACAATGATTCATCTTCAGATGCTTTGGATATTAAACATGTTTCATGTGAAGTTTCTTCAAGTTTGTTCAGATCCATTACATACATGTGACTTTTTCTTGGAGTTCTCAACACAATCCATTCTTCAGGAATGACAAATCCTGGTTTTATAATCACACATTCTTTGTCATTGAATAGAGTGGAGAACTTTTTATCACAGATTTGTGATACGCTTAGAAGATTGTATTTTTTATTTTTTTTAGGTAAAGAGTTACCTCGGTGATTCTATTATAAACAAACAAAAACAAGATTGTGGCAGAGTACCACAATATTCCGTGATAGTGACATGCCACCAAAAACGTAAACCACAACTAAGTAACCAGTAAACAACAAAAACCAACTAGCCAAACAAAAAGAAAAAAAACTATCTCGGGACTTCTTCACCAGTCATCAAAGCATCCTTTGGAATACTCCAATCCTCCATCACTTTTCTGCTCCGAGCATTATCTTTAAACCTGCAAGATAACAACCAACACCGCACATTCTTCATAATGACATCCACGAGCTGATCTGGAGTTCGCTTAGAAGAGTGAAACATCCTCAGATTACGCTCCGCCCATAAAAAGTAAGCGGAAGAAGCGAAAACCAATCGACCAATAACACTCTTAGCCGATTTCTTCCTCGACATAGGGAAGAGCCATTGAACAATATCCTCCCAGTTACCATCAATATGCTCCATATAAGCCTTTCCTCTAACCTTATTTCAAACCTGGTTCGCAACAGGACACTTGAAAAACAGATGGTTCCTCGAATCAATATCATATTTACACAAAGAACAACACATCAGCCCCAGATTCGTCCGACTCCCCACATCCCAAGACTTCAAACGATCTTGCGTTGTCAACTTATTACCAAATAGAAGCCACAAATGGAATACTTGTCGTGGAACCCCATGGGAAAACCAAACCAAGTGCGTCCAGTTTACCTCTTCCGATTGACCCCGAAGTGTATCCTAAATAATCAAAGTACAATATTTTCGATCATTCCCCTCCTTATCAATCCAAACCAGTTTATCGTTACAACCGGGAACAAATCAAGCCAAGCTTGGGGCCATATCCAATTACCATCCGATATTAAATCAACCACCTTAGTATTGGTTAAAAAACCCGCGTTATAAATCTGTCTAAGCGAAATAAACTCACGAAGTGGGCCAACATTGGACCATGTATCACTCCATGCATTAGTCAACAAACCATTACCAATGCGATAAAACACATGGGGCCGAATAATCGGCCTAATCTACAGCAATTTCCTCCACCCCCAATTCATACTACATCTCGAGGCTACATCCCAGAAGCTACCCCCTTAAGCTTATAGCTATGGATCCAATCTACCCATAAAGTCTTATCATGAGAGCCAGATTAGACTCATCAACCTGCCTCAATCCAAGACCCCCCTCCTGTTTTGGCAAACAAATGGATTTCAAAGAAACTTTTGGTTTGATTTTCAACTCATCACCCCTGGACCATAAAAAGTTCCTCATTTTCTGTTCAAGAGCCCAAACAATACGAACTGTGAGAATGAAGACCGAAGCCCAATAAATATGAATCGAAAAGAGAACTGACCGAATAAGCTGAACCCTACCCGCAAACGATAGAAACTTGGTTTTCCAATCATCGATCCTTTTATCCATACGTTCCAACAAAACTCTACAATCTTGATACATCAATCTAGTCAAAACTAACGGGAAACCAAGATACCGAACTGGGAGCTGACCTTCCTCAAAAGGCATGATACTAAGAATATCATGTTTTATTTGATTACTAACAGAACAGAAAAACACGGTACTCTTATTAATACTCGGGGCTAACCCTGACTAATGTAAACAGATAAGGGGACAATGGATCCCCTTGCCTTAAACCTCTTTTACCTTTAAAATACCCATGTATGTTTCCATTAATCGATAAGGAGAACGAGGCCGAAGTAACACACTCCATAATCCACTTAACCATAATATCATGAAAACCAAATTGAGTTAAGATGTCCCGCAAAAACTCCCAACTAACCGTATCATATGCTTTTTGGATATCTACTTTAAACGCACATCTGGGTGGAGCCCGATCTAAATGATAGTTATGCATAAGTTCCTGGGTAAGCAACACATTATCCAAAATCGTTCTACCCGGAACAAAAGCAGATTGGTTTATACTAACAACATCATTCAAACCAGTTTTTATTCTGTCCGAGATAATTTTACTTATGCACTTATACAACACGTTGCAACAAGATATAGGTCTATAATCGGTTACCCTCGAAGGAGTGGAAGCCTTAGGGATCAAAGCAATAAAGTGTGATTAACCTCTTGAAGCAATTGGCCATAAGTAAAGAAATCCAAAATGGCTTGGCTAATCTCCTCGCCCACCACATCCCATGAATGTTTAAAGAAAGCAGAGGTGAAACCATCAGGTCCCGGAGCCTTATTTTCCCCAATAGAAAACATAGCTTTCTTGATCTCCTCCTTCGAAACATTCCTAACCATGTGAGCCAACTTAACAGGGTCAAGACGCTTAGGAAATAAACCATCAGCGATTAAAGGACTCGTGATACCTGTCACCCCAAGAAAATTTCTATAGTGATCCACAAACACATCAATGGCTTGACTACCCTCCACCATACACCCTTGGGAATTCACAACCCTCTCAATTCTAGACCGATGCGATTTACTTTTCACCATATTATGAAAGTAGGCTGTGTTTGAATCTCCCACTTTAAGCCAATCAATTTTTGCCTTTTGCTTCAGAAAGCATTCCTCATCATAAGCAGCTTGCTCAAACTCCTTGAGGCAATTGGACTTCTGATCACGTAACCCAAGATCATCCGGATCCCTATCAATCACCTTTTGAAGATTATCAAGAGCACTCCTCAATCTACCCACCTTATCATGCAAATTACCTCGGTCATGCAACAACTTACGGAGAGGGGTTTTAAGAGATTTAAGCTTCTTGACCACTCGAAACATGTAGTTACCACTAATGCGCATACTCCATGCTTGACCAACTGCCTCGGTAAAACCCTTCTTATGAACAATAAAGTTAGCAAATTTAGCGATTTAGGATCGTCTTTCCTACCCGACGGAAACTTCAACACACACGGGGTATGATCAGAAATTCAATACGGTTGAAACACAGCATATGATTTAGGATACGTAGTTATGAAACCACTATTCCCCATAATTCTGTCAATCTTTCGCAATATACCCTTTCCATGCGTCGGCTTTTGAGTCCATGTGTAGTGGAAACCAGAACAATTGATATCCATGACTTCAATATCTTCCACACACTCCTTAAACTCCCGCATACCAATATTAATCCTCGAAGAACCCATAGAGCTATCCTCCAGATTAAGCGTAGCATTAAAGTCACCTAGAACCACCCATGGCCGATCCCGAACAAAGATTTTAAATCGAGACAAATCAGACCATGACTCTCGGCGCTCACCATACCGATTCTTAGCATAGACAAAAGAAGCAAACAAAGCCGTGTTATCAGCTTTAAAAACAATTTGAACATGCAAGACTTGAGAGGAATGAGACAAAAGCATAATATCAACAAACTCAGAATTCCATCCCAGGATAATTCTTGTACCCTTCTCACAAACATTACCATTGGATATCCATTGCCAAGACTTAAAAACACTTCTACACACTTTCATAAGATTCAAAACATTAACGTGGGATTCCAAAATTGCACAAATATGAATATTATTATCCGCAATAACCTACCGAACCTCCTTTTGCTTTAGAGGGCGGTTCAACCCCCTTATATTCCATGAAGCAATACTAAACATCGAAAACCTTATCAATGGGAGTGCTTGCCCCCTTATTGTTAAGATCCGATTCCATAAAAGTGGAAGTTTCATTCTCCATAATAAGCACCTCATCCTCATCAGAATCATCATTCTCCTTTCCACCATACTTACTCGAATCCCCTTCTTCCACTCGCCGGAACAACGGTTCTTCATGAGAAGTACCATAATCGGATAGGAGGTCATACGAGTTATGGGTATGCACAACAGATTTCTTAGGGCCATCTGTTTTGATCTCACTTTGTTTAACCACAGCTTTGTACACAAACTTTGGTTTTTGAGGTTTAATCACCATGGGTTTTTTACCTTTTCTTTTTACCACCTTGAAACCGTCACTATCCAATTGTTGCACGACAATGGGAGCAGGTTTAGGGCGTTTTGGACAAGAAACATGATCATGTCCGAAAACACAACAGTCCCCACACCTAGCTGCTTTCCACTCATACTCCACTTTCAAGATTTCCTTGATGTACCCATCTCCATCAAGGTCCGGAATAGCAATACTAATTTCCTCTTTAAACTCCACATCCACCGAGATCTCAATCATAGCTCTGGCAAAACTACTCCGACCTCATGCATTAGCACACATTTGCGTGGTAAAGGAATCCAAGGCTTTCGGGGAACCAACCTTATTGCAATCATACTTAGACCATCATCAGTATAAGCCACGATAGAAAAATCGTGTACTTTGACCCACATATTGTGATGCCCTAATTCACAGAATCCCGTCACATTTGTATTTACACAAGAAAACATGATCATACAGAGATAAATAGCGGAAGACTTATTTATTAACATTAAAAAGGTTACATTACAAGCAAATGCCCAATTATACAACATATCATTCAAGGACTAACTAATAGTCTTCATGCCTTGATGCCATCCAAAGCAGCCTATACTGATGCCTTTCCATACGCTCCTGCCCTGCTGCTTTCACCTTGAGCTATCAATCTAGCATACATACTAAAGACGCTCAGCTTTCGCTGGTGAGTTCTAAGTTTTATTACCGCTTACCTCGGTATT